>VUQG01013089.1:45181-57880 GCA_015106755.1 Etia nguti
CCCCAAAATGCCCCCCCCCCCCCCCCCCCCCCCCCTGCAGGAAATAAAGCCCCCACAAATGAAATCGGAGTAATTTCATGGTCTGGCCTGCCCTCGATATTATTTAAGTAATACCCTGTTATTATTGAAAAGAGGGAGAGAAAAGTGAATGACTATTATCTTTATGTGGGTCCTTTAATTTTAATGCGCCACAGATTTATAGCTGGGCATTCCAGTGGGGAGGCCCCTCCCTGCTCTTAAAGTGAGCGGGCGGGACAGAACCGCAACGCTCTCACAACAGCCACTACCTTCTGACAAACAACCAAAGTCCCCACGTTCCCTCTGAACACTTCATCCGGCCCTCCTCAGTGCTGTCACACGGCCGTCAGGCCGATCCTGACAGCCAGAGGATCCTCTCTGTCTGCACAAGCTCCGCTTTTCTACATATTTCTACTCCAGCTCTCTGTACACATAAATCCTGCTAAACTTTGAGCTCTTTGTGTCATAACCTGGATTACTGAATAATCTGAGTTGATAAAAACCCAGGTGCACTTGCACCAGCTGTTTAAGCAGCGTCAGTAGAAGTTTTTGGGTTTTTTTAAACTAACTTTGGTTCGTCAGGCTGCATTTGACACACTGTCTTCACTTTATATGAAAGTAAAAATCAACCAGATCAGATTTAAGAACAAATCAATAACCAGCCAGCCAGTCTGGAGGCTTCTCCTGGCGAGTAACTATAACAAGGAAAAATTTGTTCTTAGCATGATGTGTATGAAATACACCTAAAAATAGCCTCTATGATTAAATGAGCACAACAGCAGTGCTAATGTACTTTGACCTTACAGTGACTAACTTTATATAGAAAAATATAATGTGCAGAAGTATTTTACAATGAATATGCCTTTTTAAAATCTTTGTTGACCCCTTTATTAAAAGAGAAGTTCTAAAAGAGATTTACACAGCCAGCGTATATTATATATGAAATATTGAATATTTGTTGTAGATACATCTCTAATTAAGAAAAAGATATGAAGTTTTTCAATTCCTCGATTCCGGAGCTCTTTTTGTTCAAATCCTTCATAAATATGGGGATGATACTAATTCACTGTGTTATCAAGTAACAGCAGTTCTGTTGGTTTGTCCTTTTAATAGAGTTTCAGTTACAGTCTAATTAAGTTAATTGTTTTGATTCTGTATCTGCTGTTTTTTTAGTACCTTATATGTTCTTCTGTTGTATTTTTGTTCATTTACTCTCACAAGTTGTCCTCCTTGTTTTTCCTGTCCTCTACTATCAAACTACAACAATAGCAGTTTTCTACCCACCTTATCTAAGTACCAATCCCAAATGATGACTTCTTTGTCCTCATTCCCCCTCTACCCTCTGCCCCTCTTGGGCTTTGAATGGGCTGGTTAAATAGTGATTGGGTCTCATAAGTTTGTAAATAAGAGACTTCCTGGCAAACAGTTGGTTGGCGTTTTACTAGAGCTAATCTTACACACATTAGGTCAAAGGTACACAGGATGCATTGGTGTTTGAATGCCAGCCTTGGAGAAGCTTAATAGGCCGTGACACTGTGGGCTGTGAAGCACTTGTTCTCACCCTGTGTTCACCTTGCAGCCCCGGCTACTGTGTACTGCAGGTGGAGGGCGGTATACTGGATGATTTATAAGATGTCATCGATCATACGAGGTTTTGTAAACTGAAAATGGCATTTGTCAGGTGCAAAATTATATTTCTGATCAAATGTAAGGTATAAAGTCCAAAAACCCACTGTCACATAAATGCTCATACAACGCATTTATACACATTTAGATCAAATAATGTGCACTCTCACTCCTGGCTGCAGTCTTGATCAGGGGTCACTGTGCCCCATTAATCAGCTCTTTTGCCTTTCTCGCCAGGCACTCCACAGGCCACCCCCAGCCCCCATGAAGGAGCATCACCTGTCTCCAATGCGCGAAGAGCCATTGTCCGCCCCAGCGAATGAGGAGAGGTCACAGAATATGGGTGGAGGACCTACGGGTGTTCCACCTGGCACTGTTGGCGGTGCTGGAAGCAACAAGAAGCCACGATCGCGCACCAAGGTTGCGATTGTTATTGTGTTTTCCCCTTCCGCATTTTGTTATTTGGGTTTGTTCATTTCAATTCGCATCCTTTATCTATTTTTTGACACTTGACCTTGTGTATTCTAGATTTCTCTAGAGGCCCTGGGTATCCTGCAGAGCTTCATCCAGGATGTTGGCCTGTATCCAGACCAGGAGGCTATTCAAACTTTGTCTGCACAGCTTGACCTCCCCAAACACACCATCATCAAGTTCTTCCAGAACCAGCGGTATCACGTCAAGCACCACGGCCGCCTCAAAGACCTGGGCGAGGGTGCTGCTGCCACTGGAGGGGTTGATGTCAGCGAGTACAGGGAAGAGGAGTTGCTTTCAGGCTCAGAGGACCCAGAGTCGAGTGAGGATGGGGCTGAGGAGATCTACCAGCCCACTGAGGGGAACAGTGGGAGCAGTGGGGGGCTGAACCAACCTCCGACATCCTCCAGCTCCAACTCCAGTCAGTCGTCTTTAGGGCCCAATGTGGCTCAGGAGGAAGGCAAGGACAAGGGGCAAGGCAGGCTTAGTGGACCTCTTGCACCTGGGAGCTCCTCATCCAGTCCTCGAGAGCAGGCTGACTACCAGAGGTAGAGACTGATGAACAGAGAAGACAGAGATAAAGAGAGAATGTGATATGTGTTCTGTGATAGTGAAGTGAGGAATTACTCATGAAATTATGGAGGGTGGCAGCATAGGAAGGGTAAAGTCTACCCAGGCACATTAACCAAGACAGGATTGGGCTGAAACACTGTACATCTGAAATGATCAGACAGACTGTACACCAAACGTAGATTTGTAGAGTGGAATTACCTCAGTAGAAGAAAACAGGTTATCGGTGTGCTGTGATATGGCAGTAGTTGTATAAATGTGAAAGGATACTCCCCCAAGGAACGTTTAAATAATTCACTCCAGATTTTCATTCGTAGGAAATACTTTTTCTACTCCAACCTCGAAACAATCGCACCAATTTATCCTAATCAGCCCGGAAAGCCACTCCAAGGGTGGGGGATGTTCCACACTCCTCCTTTTTAAAGACAGAGCACAGTCATATAGAACTTAAATGGTGGGCTGGGTCCTCGACAAAAACTAAGAAATCCTCAGGACACACGCTGATGTTGCTAATGCTTTTGCCTGCATGAGACCGCAGGTAGACAGCACTCTCTGTGCATCTTCAAGCTTTATTTCATTGTGATAAAGAGGTGAAGGCCGACCACACACACACACACACACACACACACACACACACACACACACATACTTCCTGCCTCTGCCTCACAGTCACACTCCAGAATAGTCCAATCTAGCACTTACTGATCACAAGGACCCTGATATTTAGTGGATGTGCTGTATTCTCGTCCCCCTTCTCCCGTCCATCTGTCTCGCTGCTCAAAGCTGCAAAAGACAAACTGTTTAAAACTGAGTCTGGAGAGGAGCAGTGGACAGTCTGGCAGGAGGACAGCGAAGAGGATGTGGCGTGGAGGGACCCTCACATTTGTGTGCGAGAGGGAAAAAAAATGTTAAGAAAGGAGAGACAGAGCAGAGATTCAGCAAGCAAACAATCAGTCATTTTCTATGTGGTAGTCCACTCCTTCCACTCTTCCTCTCCATCTCACTCTCTCCCGCCTCCTTTCCTCTCTCTAATTGGTGCCCACAGTCTTGTGTTTCACCACACCTACCCGCACTTAAACTTCACCAACCCTATTTATTGCTATCTTTATCCATGATTATTATTATCATTATTGTTATTATTGTTGTTATTATGGTTAGAGATGCTGTCATTGCGTGCTATTTTTAGTTTTTATTTCCATGGTTTTAAATATTGGTTTGCAGAACTGGGCGGTTGTTTGGATAACAAGAGACACTAAGAGTGCCCTGCCCTACAAGAAGAGGAAGAAGAGGAGCGGAGAGAGTGAAAGAAAATAAAAGAAGCAGTTACTGAGTGTTATTGGGTGAAAAAAATGCCCTGTCAAGTTGTATTATGCCAGTTTTCTTTGTTTTTTATAGTTCTCTTTCACATAAATAGTAAATTTGCTGGAAAAAGAAGAAAGTAAAAATGTGCTTTTTTCTGCAGTTGATGACAATCTACTTTTATGAGCCATTAAAGAAATGTGGCAGGTTTGACTCTGTTCTTCACTTTTAATGTCTGTAAATACCCGACATGGGATAAAATGTTGTTGATATACTTTTATTTTGCTGAGTGACTTTAATTGTTTGAGCCAGTTCGGAGATTTTTTTTTCCTTAAGACAACTCAGTGGAATCGGTTCATTTTATTGTGAAAAGCAAATTCAGTCACAAGACTATTTAAAAAGAAAGCAAATATCTTTTTTTTTTTTCTTTCTTTGTTTGGTGTCTCTTGCAGATGTGTAAGTAAATAGTATGTTTGAAACAATATCTGAGAATGGATAGCATCTCGTTTGACTATCCCGATCAGCTGCTACACTCAGAAAGACGACCTGCCTTTTTAAATTTTAAGTCAATCACTCTATATCATTACGTTGTGCTTTTCTGTATGACAGGAATCAGGGTTAGACTCAAATGCAGTTCTGATGAAATCTTAGTTCAGTTCAGTGTTGAAGTGAATTAAAATTTGTGAATTCAAAAAGTGTCTGTTTTTATTTCTGATTTTATATATTTTATACATCCTCTCAAACACCTTAAGCATACAGACACACAGATTGTCACTGGGCTAAACCTATTGCTAAGCCAATCAATTAAAGGTCTGTGTAAAGCCTCTGAGGCTGGGTGTTTCTAATAAGCCAGAGGAAGTGACAATAATTTAGACAGAAAGGCTGCCAACACTCTCAGCTTGGCTTTTCCCCCCTCTCTCCTGTGCCACAAAATTAGAGCTGCTGGAAGCTGACATAAAAAAGGCTGAGCCTGTCCTGTGAACATGACTGCTGCCAATATTATTACTTCCCTTGCTCTTTTATGAGATTATTTGAAAAAGAAATGTACAAGAAGCAGTAGAATTAACTCCTTTAATTAATCTCTCCAATTTCAGTTAAATTGGCACAAATAAAAACATTTTTAACCAGTAATCTGTACATAGTCCAGATTTTGGTTATTATCAACTTATCAAATGTAATGACCATTCATATTATAAAACTTTTGCTGCCGGCATTGGTGTAACTTTACTTCTAAAATTTGCTTTTTACATCACATTACAGGGTTAACTTTGGAGGAAATGAGATCAGTGGAGTATTTTTGTGTTAGTGTAAAACAAATATAGATTTGCAATTAGCATGTATGTGTAGATTGTATTGTTTAGTTTAATCCTGTGTATAGTTATTATTATTGTTATTATTATTATTAGATATATCTTATATTGATTTTAATTTGTTACACAACAAGATCATAATGGTCCCTCCACAACATGACCAGCATCAAGCTCATTCATTTCTCTTGGAGTGACAGCTTTAGCTAAAAGCTAGCTGCTGCGCTTTGTAGCCTACTGCATCTTTACGTGAAATGACTTTCTTTATTCTTATTTAGATCTCGATTTTGTTATTACTGTAAAAGGAACTATTCTTCCTGGGGTCCACATCCAAAAATAGTACCTCTCAGTGTACAACAAGTTGATAGTGGTGTCATGTCTTTCATAAAATAACCAACAAAAAGCTTAATTTCCCTGTTTAGCTAGCCTAAAGATTAGCCATTGCAGTATAGATGCAGCATTGTTCTCCATCATTGTCCAGCAGCTAAAAAGCACAAAATAATGCAAATTAGGTCACTAAATAAAGGTTGTCCTCTCTGCCATCTTGTCAGCTATCCTTAATGGGCTCTTTAATAGACTTTTATATCATTTATAAAATCAATCTAAGCCGTTCTGCACCGGTGAGTGTAACTTATCTACAATGTTTCCCTTTGCAATAGAGGACTTGGCACAACTCTTTGGCAGCTAGTTGTATTCTGGTTATAAAAGCAAGGCTGTCAGGTGTTTGTGTCAATTTGTAGTAAAATCACTTTCCTGCAGCCACTATTTGTGGAGAAATCTCATCGGATCTGGCTGGACTCGGAATGTAAGTAATTAATGTGAATTTCTCTGTAAAAACATTTTTTTTAAATAGATAGTAATAATAATGTCAAATTCACCCAATGCAACTGTATGGGGAGAGATATAGCAGAGTGACTCCACCTTATTGCCATTTTGCGCCAAAGTTGCTTTGAAGATGGCAACTTATTGTGAGTGGCCAAAGACCTGGTCTGTGGCTTCAAAGTAACCATTTCAAAGGCAACAAGATCGCAAGTTTATCGCACACAGATGCAGTCACTTTGGTCATGCTGCAGTCTCAAAGCACTGTTTTCCATTGCATGACTCTAGCAGCTGTAACACAAAACAACAATGGCCCCGATAATCCCAAAAGTTTTTGTTTTTATGTAAATCTAAATTATTTGCTTTGGAAAGCATTTGTCATCATAAAAAATGAAGTAAACCAAAAAAACCAACAAAATATCCACCAAGGAGTTTTTAAGAAGTGATGCCTACAGCACATTTTGTTCATTTCATTAGTTGTATTTGTTTGACTTGTCTAAAAAATAAAATAATGTAAAATCAGTCAACATCAGTCAAGGGGAAAAGTATATGAAGTTCCCAAGCTTTAAAGAAAACTTTTGTACTAAGTAAAGAAAAACATTTGCGAGAAGTCTTGTAAAAAATTTATTGATTAATAGATTATTCATTTGTAGGTAGGTTTGCAAATTTTCTAAGCTTAACATGAACTAATTAGTATCATCAAATGCAGTTTACTAATTAATGACAAAACACATAAAAAAGAAATATTGAGGTGTCTTATTATGGCATATTGATTGTAATTTTGTGTGTATCTGTAACATTAAGATGCTTCAGGATATAAGCGAATTCAGACTGCTAGCATTACAAACAAGACAGGCTTTCAGACCAGCAGTTGATAAATTTGGAACCGTGTGGCATCCTGAATACTGACTTGAAGAAATGAGTAAAATAAAATAGCTCATTTGTCAGGCTACCTAAGGACAATCAGCTATAGCAGCAGAAAACACACACACACACACACACACCAATACATGCACACTTACTTCAAATTGCCTCACTAACGAGATTCAGGTCTGATGAGGTGTGGCAGGGCATAACAATCTTAGTGTTTAACCTGCAAGCAGGGGTTGGGTCAAATCTGTGTGTCTGCGTGCGTGTGTGTGTGTGTGTGTGTGTGTGTGTGTGTGTGTGTGTGTGTGTGAGTCGGTCTGTTGGATCCTTCAGTAAACAATGGAGCCTAAGTGTTGATGATGAGCTGGAGGGTCGAGGTCTTCTTGCAGAAGCGTTTCCACTCAGCTTGTCTTCTCTGACTGAGGACAATCAGCTCACGCTGTGACTCTGCCTCTGTAGGATAATTATACCTGCTGAGGTACACTGATGTCTCTGTGCTCTCCCCTTAAAATAGCCCGTCTGTCCTTTTTTCCTGGTTTATGCTGTAGGAGGCTGACATTTCTGACAGATCTGAACAAGCTGCCTTATAAATGTGAGAATTCACTGATACTTTGTGAAGTTCAAGTTTGCCTTTGACTGTTGAAGTTGGTATGACCATTAGCCATCAGATAGAAACCTGTCATCTATTCCTTTACTTCAGCTTGACTCACTCCTCTCAGAGTTTATGTTTAGCTGCTCAAGTTAACTTTGCAACGACTCGTTTGATGATGTTCAAAGGCTTCAAAGACCATTTTGCAGCGCTTTGTCTTTTGAACAATGTTGTGCATTGTGTATAAACTTGAAGAGGGCTTGGCTTGAGGGAGGATGGTGGGGGAGCAGGCTGGGCCGAGTCAACTATGTGGCCACAGGAACCAAATATTGCTTCATTTGTACATGTTCACAATCAAAGAAAACCAAGACTGGGGGAAAAAAAAATACAACCCAAGAGGCTGTTTTGGGTGGAATTTACTGGAAATTGTGGATGACAATGCAGCTTCCTGTGTTTATATAGTGAAACAATACACTTTTAAAAGCACCATTACTAAAGGGTGTATGGATGTTTAAGGAAATTAAAGTAAATACGCTCTGACAAGGCATTCCCTTATAGTCAAAGTGCTGAGATTTGATTTAAACTAATCAGACTCAAACTAAATAAAACAGGACATTATGCAAGATAAAGCTAATAAGTGGCCAACAGCGCGATCTGAATGGTAATGTTATTCAAACCTGTCAATTCTTCTTCGAGCAAAACTGGACTCGGAATTGTATTAGTAAGGAGGTCTCTGCGGATATTTTAGGGAATTAAAAAAATAAACTTTATCAAACTGTACTCTGGCATAAACACAGAGACACACGGTTTCTGTTTAATGGTCCAAAACCCATCAGCCTAAAATGCACCAGCAAATATTATGCAAAATACGGCTTTTAAAGGGACAGCAACTTAATCTGAATGGAAATGCTGTTCTCCGCCACAGAACTGATGAAGACATTATTTCCTCTCAGTGATGACATTTATTCCAGTAATAATATTTGTGGCCTGCGTCTCCTCTTTCTTCTCGTGATAAGTACTAAAATGGAGATTACATCTCAAAATGTGTTTGTCAGGGCGTTTGGGGAAAGAGGCGTGTCTCACCGCTGCTGTACCCATCCGTTCTAATCCAACACACGGTCTGACTGCTTCCTCTGCTTTGCGGTAAGCACCTCTGGTTTTCATTCAGCACCACCCGTCCCCTTCTCCTTCCACCTCATCCTTAAATCTCCTAATTCAACTCATTATTCGCTCAATTGGTGGGCTTTAACCCCCCTGCCTCGGGTCCTAAAGAGCTGGTAGTCATTAGCAGCCAGGATTTGTGATGGAGCGGAGCAGGCGGCAGTAGGCCCAAATCCTCTCTTGCACATATGTAGTATCATTAAGCTCCTCGAGAGCCTGTGGGGTGTCACTGCAGTTTTATCAGCCTCCCTGTGTTAAAGAGCAGGGCTGTCAGAAGTTGGAAGAGACTCAGCTCTGCTTGACTGGGACAGAGTTGCAGACAGACAGCAACGTACGCGGCGAGACCACCCACAGGTCTGTGGTTCTCTGAGATGCTAGTTGCAGTCTGTGTGCTTATGGCTAATATGAGCTATGCATCTACACGGTTATGACTTCTGGGAAGCCTCTGGGGAAACAAGGGATGACAATTTGACCTCCCTTTGAAAGGATTTTTAAAACATTTGATTTTGAAGGCAAAGTATCAAGATTCTTTTCCCTCATAAACATGAGGCAATACTTTTGAGTGCCACAGAAATATATATAATAATTAATCATTATCTTGGTGCAAATTGAATGTGTACCAATCAAATAAATGTCATTCGACCAGACTTTATTAAATGTCACATTTTACTTTGTACATATGTAAGAAAATGACATTGAAATTTAAATTACATATATTCAGCATTTTCAGCTGTGCCCCACCCATACTCACCTGCTGTTCAAACCTTCTGTTTCTGAGGGACAGTCAAAAGAAAGCTGCCTTAAAGGGAGAGAGACAAAACAACTCATTTCAGAGGGCTGCACCAAGGCCCAGTGTAAGATAAATAAGCATTATTAGGACTCACGCAATGCCTAATTCAAACCCCTGGCACTTGCTTTTCGCAAGGGTGCAATCCAGTGGTCACAGAATTTTTCTTAGATTAGATATTTTTGTTTGGCCAGTGTTTCTGTTTGTGGTGTCTGACTGTTTGTGTGTTTATGCATGTGAGGGAGAGAGAGAGATTGACAGGTGTCTCGATACCCAGGGCCCCTCAGACAGCTGTGAGGGCACCACTGCGGGATATTAGGCCTGATAGAGGGATGATTAGAGAGCATTAGAGGTGAAGGCGGGAGACAGGGCACAGCTGTTGCCGCTAACTATTATTACCCACAATACAGCATCTGAGGAGAGGCTCTCTGCCGAATAGGCTCCCACACCTGTGGCCTCCCGCTGGGTTCAGCAGAAGTGTGTGGATACACACAGATAGCACGTGTGGGTCATACCTGGTAGTCCCTTAAGCTGTTACACACCACAGAATCTGAGGAAAAGAGCTTTTCTTGAGAAAATGCTGCCATTAAATATTTTGTCATCGTGTTTTTTGATCCATGACAGCACACTGCACACAACTGAATAAGACAGGGGGGTAATGTGATTTTACATGGAACAATCTCCTCTGGGAGCTTTGAAGTAGAGCTGCAGAGAGGGTTGGGACAGCTGGTGGGTTTGTGGCATGGCAACACTGTACATCAGTGCTAATGCACTGAAGAAACAGAAGGCAGCGGTGGTAGTCACTTGAGGGGCAACATGGAAACAAACAGTAAACAACAGCAGACATTCAATTAGCCAAATGTTACGGTGAGATTAACAACTGCTTGTCAGGGCCGAGCCTTTCATCATATTCTTGCTGAATATATGGCTTGTGACATTTCGAGCTGATCAGAATACTTTCAGATGTTGCTTTGGGACGGAGCAAGGACGACTGGAAACCGCAGTTGTGTTTGTTTGATTAGATGTGTGTTTGAGAGAGTGGATTTATTTGGCATGAGGCGCAGACAAAAACTCAAACATGGCTATTTTGTCAGTAAGATGCTGAACGCTGTTTGAATTAAAAATGAAGCGGGTCGTGCAGGGTCACATTTGTCTCTTACAATCTGGGTCTTTGTCAGGCAACATCTTCAATACGAGAAGGCTAACAGCTGCTGTGATTAAAAATAAATTGCACTCAGCACTTCTTGAAACCCTGGAATAACTAATCTGGACTGGGGCATGAAATATAGATGAGGGCAAATGTAATAATTTCATTCATCAAAGGATTTACTTAAACACTTTAAACCAAAGTACTGGATATGCATAGAGAGAGGATTGTTCCACCACAGCAGCAGCAGCTACGCCATAATGAAGACAATATTAGTTTGAAGAGTCAGCTGGGAAAATAACATGTTTAAAACATTATTTTATAAAACTGCTGTGTTTGTGATTAAATTTCAAGGGAAACGCACTTTTCTCTGAGTACATAGAGGCAGTACGTCCTTTTTTTAAGGTAGTGCACGCTTGTGAAGGTGTTTTTCCCTATGCGGTTTAACTGTACTGTAAGGAATCCCATCTTAAACTGGCAAACCTCCCAAAGTCAGCAATGATATGGAGTTCTGGATTGTTTGGAATGATTCTATGGTTGTGTTTGAAACGGGTCACCACTCAGTCAATTCAGTTTTTTATATAGTGCCAATTCACAACAACAGTCAACTCAAGAAGCTCTATATTGTAAGGTAAAGACCCCACAATATTTGAAAGAAATCCCACCAATCACACAACCTCAAGCATTTGGCGACAGCGGGAAGGAAAAACTCCCCTTTAAAAAAAAGAAACCTTTGGTCGAACCAGGCTCTGTGACCAACCATACAGACATCCAAACACTCAAATGCACACCTACAGCCGATGTGGAATCACCAGTAAACTGAACATGCATGTATTTGGATTCTCACTGTGCTAATGAAAGATCAGCTTTGCCTAAAAAAAATAGATATCAACATACATTTTTGTGAGAACCACATCTTACACCTAGCAATGTTTCTCAAATATAAAATAAAAAGGACTTTTTTTTTGCTGTTTTCAGGTTTTGTTTCACAAAATAAAATTAGTTGTTTAAAAGTAGTGTTTGCAGAGATTATTCAGCTTTTTTTTTTTAAACAAACAAACAAACATGTAAACAAGTATCAAAACTTTTATTATCAAAATTAAGAATCAAAAATTTGTTTGTTGTCTGTGAAACAATATAACTTTTTGTTGAAGGACTAGGGTCAACAAAAGGTACAGAAAGTCACCCCTGCAGCACTCTGCCTTTGTCACTGGCCTAAAGATCACTGAGCAAATCCTTCCATGCACACGAAAAAGCAGGTGAGGTAGTAATGTTATCTACTATATATCTACTATAGTTTGATCCACAAGTTTGCAGGATGATTTTTGAGTTAACTTCAATAATTACTTCCTCCAAACCATCAACGTGTCTTTTAGACCACATTCCTACAAAACTGCTCAAAGAAGTCCTGCCATTAATTAATGCTTCAATCTTAAATATGATCAACTTATCTCTAATAATCGGCTATGTACCACAGGGCTTCAAGCTGGCTGTAGTTAAACCTTTACTTAAAAAGCCATCTCTAGACCCAGCTGTCTTAGCTAATTATAGGCCAATCTCCAACCTTCCTTTCATATCGAAAATCCTTGAAAGAGTAGTTGTCAAACAGCTAACAGATCATCTGCAGAGGAATGGCTTATTTGAAGAGTTTCAGTCAGGTTTCAGAGCTCATCACAGCACAGAAACAGCTTTAGTGAAGGTTACAAATGATCTTCTTATGGCCTCTGACAGTGGACTCATCTCTGTGCTTGTCCTGCTAGACCTCAGTGCAGCGTTCGATACTGTCGACCATAATATTCTATTAGAGAGATTAGAGCATGTTGTAGGTATTACAGGTATTGCGCTGCAGTGGTTTGTATCATATCTATCTAATAGACTCCAATTTGTGCATGTAAATGGAGAGTCCTCTTCACACACTATGGTCAATAGTGGAGTTCCACAGGGTTCAGTGCTAGGACCAATTCTGTTTACATTATACATGCTTCCCCTAGGCAGTATCATTAGAAGACATAGTATACATTTTCACTGCTATGCA
>VUQG01013092.1:13820-23932 GCA_015106755.1 Etia nguti
CCCTTGGTTATTTACTCTTTTCACTCTCTGCATTTAATCATGTATTATTAATCTCTCTCTCCCACAGTGTGTGTTTTGTTCTGTAAAGGGAGTTTTTCCTTCCCACTGTCACCAAGAGCTTTCTTGTTCAGGTTTTTTGTATATTGTATAGTCTTTACCTTACAATATAAGGCGCCTTTACACACTTGTTGTTGTGATTTGGCACTATATAAATAAAATAGAATCGACTTTTTTTTAAGAACCGTGGGCATATTGTCTGGGCAATTTAAATAACTGAACGCTCATGAATTGAAGATAACATCTGTACCCCAAGAAAATATGGAGGGAAATGTGGTAGCCATGTCAAAGTATGTTGTACCTTTTTCAAGAATTTTGTCTTAAACTTACTGGTTTGTCTTTGATTGTGGGACTGGATACACAAAGGTAGAGTTTTCCATCTTCCTCAATGCAGGCATCAATCAGGGCCTGAACAGAAGATTCTTCCTGGAAAAGCAGGAAGGCGTAGCCTAAAAGGGAAAAAACAAAAACAGGCATTTTACAGGAAGGGGGGAAAAAATTCCACAGAAACTACATTTCCTGTATTTAATAGTCACAACCTTGTGACCATGACACTTTAAAGTCTGTCTTCAAGGCAAGAATTTATGGATATAAGACTTTATTTTTTAAATACAGTGTCACAAACCCCATGACTAAGCCCCATACTGTTTTCCTTTGAACTATTCATAGTTTCAGACAACCAGGGCTCCACATGCACAGATGACCTTGCAGCCTGTTCTTCCATACTCATCAGCCTTGTATTCATATATGAGACATTCAGATGTTCCAGGCACCTTGCCGCCTGCACAGCCTCAGATTAAATGGCACGGAGTGCTTCACTCCTAAAGGAACCATGCAAAATTGATCACCCTAACGCACTGCAGATCTTCCCGAGTCAGGTAGAGAGAGTTTGGTGATGTCTTTGAGAGGCAGAAAGAAAGAATGAGCAATTCAGACAGTCACTCTGTACTACTGAATTATTTAGCACGGAGAGCAGAGACCTCATTCAAGGTCAGAGCTATTAAGCCACTTCAGGCACCCAATTCAATAGGGTAAATCCATCACACGGTGCTGCGGGGATAACGAGCAACAAAGATCTGATTTACAGGCTGAGCATCATGAGCACCATATATTGAGAAAAGGCCAAAAAAAAGAAAACATTTTTGACAGATGGATAATGAATACAGAATGCATGTCTGAAACTGATAAAGGTAAATATTCAGTGCAGCACATCGGTCAAAAAAAGGCAGGAGATAATGCCACACAGTCACTTCTGAATAACACTAACCTATTCATTTATTGCTCTATTTATGATAGAAAGGACCCAGCAACACCTGTGGCACCCATGAGTCAGAGGATTACGAGCTGCTGTCTGAGGAGTTTGAGTGGGTTTCTACCGGAGGACACTCCGACTCCAGTCACTTCACCTATAGTGAATCTTCAAAGGCCATTTGTTCCAGTGAGAACACAATTTTCTTTGACATCGTATCACCCTAACATATATACATACGCAAACCCAGTGACACACACTTACATGGACAAACGCATGAGTGGCAATGCAACTGTCATGTTTTAACATTTCTGAGTGGAGCTGCTACAGTTTAGATAAGCAGAAAGTAGAGGAGAAAAAAAATTAATTAAAAAAAATGGTCTGACTCAGCAGACCCAATCAACTGTGGTGTGTAGCTACATCTGCGTGCATGTATTAGGGAAGGGGGGATTAAAGCAATGCAAGAAGGAAAAAGACCGCCAGTCTCAAAGGTAAGCTGGAAAAAAAAGCAGGTGCATAAGCAGATGCTCTTTTGTCCTTGGGAGAAAGGGTTTTTGTCCGACTGTGACTGTACGTGAGGCATGTGCCCTGATGCATGTGACGTGTCTCCCTGTCGCAGTGATGTGGCACTGCTCTCCCTCTAGCAGTGATGACTACTGCATCTTCCTGGCATCGGCATCTACAGCAGCAGAAAACACTGCAGCAGATTTCCACGCAGTGTATGAAGCTTCAGCATTGTGATCTGATGACTCTGAAGAGCCAGAAAACTGTGACTGTGCACAAAACAGTGAAAAGAACCCAAAAGCAGCATTTTTGCAGAAGCCACCAAACACAAAACTGTGTTAGAACTTAAACTGGTCAGTAGATGGGAAGAAAAGTAGTCCTTCCCTGAACCCCACACTCAGGATCTGCAATAGAGCATGTCTACCGCTTTCATGGTGAAAACCTGAGTGTGTTTAAGTATTCACCCCTTACTTTGTAGAGCTTTTGATGCAGTTACACTTGCAAGGCTCTCGGTGCACGTCTCTTTCAGTTAAACGCATCTGGCAACTGGGATTTTTGCCTGTTCTCCAAGGTGAAACTGCTCCGGCTCTTTCAAGTCAGATGAGTCGTACTGGTGTAAAGCAACATCTTCAAGTAATGCCACAATTGCACTAAAGTCTGAGCTTTACCTTTAAACCACTCCAATGTGGCATTAGAGTTTTGTTTAAGGCTATTGTCCTGCTGAAAGCAGACACTCTTGGCCTTTCTGGCAGACTGAAACTGAAAAGTTATGCTTTATTGGGGATCTATGCATCAGCGGGAAATCTACTCCGTAGCTACAATGTAACCTCAGACCCACCTGAAACCCTACGCCATGCTCTACAGCTATTTGATGTGCACCAAATATAACTACATGTCAGGTCGGAGATTGCTAAAGCTATCGAAATGGACATGAGGGAATGTACAAAAGTGCAAAAACTTAGGAGCAAATATATTTGTCCCCTAATTTAAAAAAACAAAACAAACAAAAACATCTAGCCATGTTAAAGATTGGTGACACAGCAGGGTCATTTTATTTGTCTCTATTGTCTGACACAGCATAGAAAACACCAGGACACCACCACACACAATATTTCATAGGATAAATGTGCTGGTGATGTCAGACGCTGGCGTAGGTTACGTCGTAGGCTCTACAAAGATTCCCCGCACGAGTCTAAATCAGCCCTTAGTCTTGTCTGATCAGAGAACTTTTTCCAAACTGTTTCGGGAAATCTGCCACTTACCCTTTCCAACTCTAAATGTGATTTACGTACTGGAAGGTTTTCCATATAGATCCGCTCCATGAAATGGACAGTTTAAAGCTGAACTACGGACAGATACTCCCACTTCCACTGTGGAACTTTGCCACTATTATCTTTAGTATCCACGTTGAATCTCTGAGATATGGGTGAGATGTTCTTTCCACCTTCTTTTAACAGAATCAGTTGGCTCCGGTTTATACTACTAATCCACGTGACCTCTGAAGTTAACTTGTTGGCATTGTAAATCCCTAAATAAGATCCAAAGTAAATCAGATGAATCCATTTAGATTTATTTGTTCAAATCTTAGTACAATTCCAGGTTAATTCCACTTTGAAATTCATCACTAAATGATGGTAGGTGGGAGGGGGGAGACTTTTCCAAGACACCCCTGATGATTTTTCTTTTAATTTCGTCTTCTGACAAATTCTTAAAAATGAGATATGTATTAACAATATGTCAATTAGATAAATATCAGATTTTGCCAGCACAGCAGCAGTACACAACATTAAGTCTCTGTATGCATCTAAGCATTATGCAAAGTAACCCCAGGGGCCCTCACTAATTAAAGGGTTTTAGCTGTTGGTTTTGCAGGCTAATAAGCTCAGTGGGGCTATGATGTGTTCCCCAACAACAAACTGTACAACTGTGAGCAAAACAATAATATCCACAATGCAAAACTAATTAAAATCAGCTGCTTGAAGTGGCGAGCTAATCTCTGTCTTTTTTGTAACTGGTCCTTACAGAGCTAACTCCCATCTGCACCACACACAGGAAATGCACAATCAGACATGACATAAAGAGGATTTTTGTGCATCATCATCTTCCTCCACGTGCCTCATCATCACCCGACATAAGACCCCCTGTCTCTGGGTTGCAGGCTTACATAAAGAGGGTTTGTCATTGGGAGAAATCATGTGGTTTAGTGCTGACATTCCCCCTCGGAAGAGAGAAAAAAAAGGCAACTGCAGTCGTGCACAAGAGGGGGAGAGGCATGAAAAGGCAGAGCTAGCCAGCAGCTCATACACTCTGAAGGAGGGAACAACGTGTTCCATGACCCAGGGCAGAAGAGAGAGGAAGAGAGGGAGACGGAGGAGGGGAAGAGGAGCAAGAGAGAGGTTTTTTTTAAAAAGTGAGAAAAGGTAGGAAGAGAAGGGAGAGAGGGCGCATGAATGGCTGCCTTACAAACGGAGAGTTTTAAAATAGCGGAGACGGTCGAGGCGGACGGAAAGTTCCCACTTTAATGTGCCCTGTTAGGAAGTTGTAGAGTTTATGCAAAAGACCTAAAACTGAGGCAGTCATTATTATTATTGCTACACCCTACTTTGCACTGCAACCAATACGTGAACTCCTGTTACACCATTCACACCTGTCGGAGGGGAAAATCTAACAGCAAACTTCCCATTAATACAAACAAAACAAAACTGCACATTCAAGACAATACGCAAACTTTAAAGAGTCCTAAACTACACTTCCGTGGTTGGACAGCTCCACTGAAATAAGAGCCTCATAATTTTACGTGTCACGATCAAAATAATACTTCAGCCAAGGCTGCTTGTTAAAGCGGCCTGCGCAGATTCCGCTGGCCACTCTGTCCCCCTCCAACACTCCAACATCTGAATGGTGCTGAGGATTTCTCTCTTTTTCCATCATCCTTGCGCAGTGCAGAGGCTTATGCCGCGGGAGGAGAGCACAGATCTGCAGTGGCTCGTGCCTGAGATTTATAGGGCTTTGCTGCTGAGCTCCGAGCACTGTCTAGCAAGTGGACTGGGGGTGGGTGGGGGGTGAGAATATGTACACAAGCAGCATTTCTTTCCTCCTATAGAGCGCAGTTAATAGACAAACGAAAGGCAGTCCCCCTCTTGGACAAACCGATGACTTCACGCAGGACCGAGTCTTTCCAGCAAAGGAGGCCAGCTGATTGACTCATGTGGAGAGAAAGTGTCACGTCAGTGGCAACAGGATGACATTTTGTGGAGTAAAACAAAAGACACGAGCAGCTAGTTTGACCTTTTTGGGAGATTAGGTGGGAAGACTGATAACAATTTCATGTCTGTACAGCTAATATGAATACACTAAAGTGCTGAGAAGTAGTTGGAAGCTTTAGTAAAGTCACAACAGTCGTTGTTTTCAGCCGCCGATAGAAAACGAATGCCGACATCTCCCTTATTTTTGAGGAACGGCTCCATAATGACTGCTCTCTGAACTAGTTTCTACTCAATCTGCTTTCGCATCTTTGAATTTGATAGCGTGAGCTCGGACTTTAAGCAGTGCGCCAACATCTTTCCACTGCTAAATCAAAGTCATACAGTGCACTCCTATTCGGCCCATTATCTCATCAATTCAAAGTTATGTTGACTTTGCTGAAATCCAATCCGCGATGGCTAGATAAGCTGAGCGAGCGTGGTCACAGTGTGCACCTCTCTGGCTTTAATGGGGACATTTAAATCCAGGCTTATCATTAATACTCTCACAAACAGTGCTCTTGTGCACATACTTCAAAGGTCTGGATGAGATGCAAAGGATAGAAGACACTAAACCTCCATGTATGATATATGTGCTGTGAGAGAGGGACGGCTGCGACTCTGACACAAAATGTAAAGAGACAGCCGCTGACAGCAGGAGGAGAAGAAGAATAAGTAGAGGGAGAGGAGGAGGAGGTGGTCTTGGCTGGATAAATGAAGGGGGACACAAACATCTGCTCTCTTAAAAACAAATACAGGCCCCTGAGGCTCTGAAGCAACTGTAGAGTAGTCGGCGGTAGAGCAGAGGAGCGGCGAAGTGAAGCGTCGCTAATCATCTCAATTTGAGGAAGTCACTCACTGGATATAATCCCCACACAAGTGCGAGAAGATAAATCAAGCCCTGAGTATTGGCGTACCACTGCAGCACTTCTCTGCTGCCATTATTTCAGCATTTAGATGGGGGGTGGGGGTTAGATGAGAGTCAAATAAGTCTGGCACAAGGTAACTACAGGATGCAAAGAGCAGTATGTTTGCAGTACTCAGGCTATGCCATGCAAACAACAACCATCTTCCTCCTCCTCCCCCTGCTGTTTTTATCCCCGGTCACAGACAGAAATAGCTCCCTAACATTTGAAGCTCATTGCCAACAATAGTGATGACAGTGTTTAGGCAACAGGAGAGGGTGTGAGCGGCAGCCCCGCACTGACCAGAGCTTACTGTTCACCCCCCCCCCCACACACACACACACACACACACCCACACACACACACAAACATGGCATCAAACAGGGATGTTCCATCTAGTTCATAAAAACAAAACACCAGTATCGTATAAAGCTGTAAAAGCTTGCACACTTAAGGGCATCAGAAACACAAACATTTACCTTTTATCTATTTAAAACTGTTAGTGGAACATCAGGCATGCAGCTAACTCAGTGCACCATTAGCGATGGTTTGGGGTCGTGTGTCTGGCCACCTGATAAATGCAAGTGTAACTGTTAAGGAAAGTGTGTCTACTGCACTATAGTCACCAGTAGGTAAATGTGTCTTTTGGTACTGAGGATAGCATTCTGGAGATCAATGTATAAATGAACTCCACAATAAGGTAACAATTGAATAAACTAAAAAGGCCTCTTTAAAATAAGTCTTTGAATCCACTGTAACTATAGAAATATTCCCTTTTCCATAAAAGTGCCATGAGAATAACATGGCAGTCAAAGTAACTCCAAACTCTTTAAGCACGTTTGATCAGATTTAACTGGTGATTCTATACATGCAGTTTTTGGGGGGGTTTTTTGCTCTGGTGACCACAGAAATAAAAATTAAATTAAAATGTAACACGCAATAATGTGCTGCAATTCATGGCCAAAGTGTCAAAAATGGAGAGGCCAATAATACACCCGTTACAGCATAGGAACAAAGAGCACAGCTAGTTCATGCTTGTCCTTACTCCAAACCTCTCCTTGCACCAAGAGAGTGTTACCCAGCCCCTAAATTCAGCCTGAGCCACAATATGAGTCATCTCTGAACCAAAACGCTTTCATAACTGTAGTCACATACTCCCAGCAGTTAAATGTGAATCAAGGCGGAAAGTGACAGCTATCTTCCATTCGGTCAAGCTTGGAAGGACGTTTAACACGGGGAAAAAGGTCGATGACCTCTTGACGCCAATCCCACATTTGTAAATCATTCGTCGCACAGCGGGATGCACTCTCTCACACACACACACACACACACACACACACACACACACGTGTGTTCTTAATCTCACACCCGGAGCTATTAGTGCTAAAATCTCTGTCACCAGGCATGTGTCCAAGCTCCCTTGCCAGTTAATACAGAGAGTGTGATATAAACAGGATATTTTAGCGGTTTCTCTCTGAGTTTTGGGAGCGTGGTTTAAAATTAGAGCAAGAGATGAATTCTACACAGATCCCCAGTCCTACATGTCTCCTCCCCTTACATGGCGGCATCCTAAGCTCATTCATTCCCCTAAAAGGATGCTGCATTTTTTCCCCCGTGGTTTTGGATATTAGTAGACTCAAGCCTATTCAAAATAATCCTCCCAAGCTAAAAAAGAGAGGGGGATGTTGAAAAATGAGACTGGGGGATAAATTGGCAGAGATTTTTGCAGGTCCTCCAGATGCAGCGTATTACCATCTGCCTATGGAATGTCAGTTATTTCCAGAGCGTCTTTAATAGCTTCCCTAATATGACACACTGTAGCTCCCAGGCCAGAGGGAGTGATGTAGAGGCTTTGAGGAGGGAGGCGCGACTCTGATCAGCTGCCAGAAAATGACACCTGAGAGCCTGTGCAGAAAGGAGAAAAACTTTCACACTCCTCAGGTGCTCACTCGAGCAAACACTTCTGGGGTTAAAACTCTTGGTGGCCAGTTACAGAGTCATTACACACTGTACGTGTCTCTCTGTGCGATGCCTAAAGGTGGTTGCTAACATAAACAAACACCTCTGAGGTTGCCCAGCATGATCCATGGATTCTGCGTAATACGAATCTTTGCAAAACTCCAAAATGGCGACGCACCTGAGGTGATATTTATTGGTCTAGACTTTGATGTCTGATGGGAAAATAGAGATTATGGTATGAGAACCTACTATTACCTTTAGGGGGGAAGTAGGATTTGCTCTCAGCTTTGTGGGGCCAGTCTACCACCAGGTGCCCATAGCGACGGAAACTGTTGGTGATTTCATCTGCAAAAATAAAGAAAAGACAAGAAGGAAACATGAAATTGAAAGATTCTCTCATGGTTGTTCATGTAAAATGTATGTAAAGGAGTGTATGCAGAGCTACTTTCTATTTTTTGCCCTATTCCTGCTGCAGTAGTTGCTACTGCATTAAACAGGAACACAAGCCGAGCACATCTAGTGTGCACTGGGCTGACTAGTGTTGTGGAAACTCATGCATTTTTCATTCTGGTTAGGGCAAAGTATTGTGCAACAACTCAGTAGCACATATGCTTGTTCACTATATGGAGACACACGAAAGAAAAAAAGAGACAAAATGGACACATAAAAGTAAATATCCCAAATTAATGGTAGGTTGTTGTTAGGTCAAAAATGTTAAAACATAGAAATCACCATCATTAAGAGGGAAACTTGGGACTAAGAGAATCCTGATTTAAAAAATAAATAAAATCAAAATCAAAAGTAGATTTCCAATATAGTAAGGATTGCAGTGTCTCCACCTCTCCCCCATAGAGCCAATCGGCAGCCGGACTGCAAAACATATCAACTAGTCATTTTGTTTCAGTGATGCATGTGCACATCTGAGGCTGATGGTGACAAGGGTATCTAGCTATTATTATGGTAAAGATAAAGGTAAGTGCACCTGTTGTTTTTCTTGGTTAAAGCCCAAAGCTTTTAACCAAGATGGCTTCCAAGTGGTGAGAATCATGCTAAACTTGTTAAACGCTAGAGGCTAAACTAGCTTCATTAATGTTTAGCATTTGATCAAGAAATAATATTTTCACTTCAACTTTGAAAAATTGCCAAAATTCCTTTTTTTCTCCCCCTTTAAAAAAAATAAATAATTGTGATTTACTGAGTCAAAATATACAGCAAATTTAATTGTACATTTTTACTGAACAGCGGCTAAAACTCATACACTTAGCAGTTAATTTCGATGGGTCCATAAAACAATACGTTGCAGGAAATGCATTCATTCACTTTCTCACAAGGAGTATGATGGAAAGAGTCTTACATCCCTGTGTGTACAATGAATATGATGATATGACTGGAAGCTAGTTAGCTTAGCTTACCACAAAGACTGAAAACAAAAGACAAATGTTAGCCTTGCTGTGTCCACATAAACATCCTACATTTGTCTTTCCAGTCTCTTTGCCATACTAGTTTAACAAACTGCTGGCGTTCGCTTAATGTTTGCTAAGCACTTCATATGTTTTTTATAAAAAACAAAACAAAAAGAGCATTTCTCAGTATGTGCTATGGTTAGGAAATGGTTAAGTGTGACAGTGTCAAAATTTTAGAAAAACCCAGCTCTTTTAATAGTAGAAGTTCAAACTGGTGGTGTATAAATTATAATCCTCAACAAGGAGTGTCAAATTGCCCTCAAGTACGACTCACATGTCAGTTTAACTTTCAGTGGCAAACAGCCAAAAACAGTCTGCAGTTTGTGAAACTTGGAAGTTTTAATATATCACAGAGTGGTGCTGACACACAAAGAAAAAAAGAGAACCTGACATTAAGGGATTATGTTTCTCCAAATGTATAAATGAAAAATGAGCCTTCCTCTACCTTCATCTATGTCAGGGGGGAGGCCTCCAACAAAGACCTTCCTGGAGTAGCGCTCCATCCTCTCTCCGTTCTGACCGCGGGTTGGCGAGTTCAGACCTGGAGTTAAGGAGGGATCACCATGGCCGTCGTCAAGAAAGCCGTCTTCATATGGAAAAAGACAGGAACGACCTGGGAGAAGAGGAAGAGAAAAAGGACACCAGGAAGACGGACGGGGGAAAACAGGGGAAGACGGAAACGTAAGAGAGAGTGTTAAAAAAAAAAAAAAGAGAGGGGGGGGGGGAGAGAGGG
>VUQG01013092.1:23952-35230 GCA_015106755.1 Etia nguti
TTGGATATTGGAGATTACCAGCATAATTCTGACAATAAGCTCTGTCTGCCGGGCGGTTTTCTTCCACCTCTTATTAACGTCCACTCTGACTCTTATGTGATTAACCTGTTATATAAACATGCTGATTTTTTTCTGAGCTATCAGAAATTCTGCAAAATTCTCAAATTCTGCGGTAGTGTTACCTAAAAGGCTAATTATAGCTCTCTGGAAAATGTGGGCAGACATAGATGGACAACCATGCTAATGGTCTTCAAGATCACCATATGTTTGTAATGTCTGTGTGTGCACATACTTTTGGAAACGGTTTCCAAATCATGTTGTCACAATGTTATCCTAATCATTATTACAATCAAGTTTGCTAGTTCAGACACCACACTGCACGGCTCATAATGAGAATAGGTGGAGCTGGAACTGTTGCATTACTTTAGTGTATTTTTTGATTGTGGCATTCAGGACAACCATTCCCAGCGCATTATCAGAGTTTTATTTGCGTTCATGTCTGTACTTAGGGAACAATTACAAAGCAATTTTATTGCGGCATGATTCACTGCATGTCACTGGCTTCACCATGCTAATGCTATGACCTATAATCCCCAAGCCCTGTGCTGCAGTGACCTTACAAATGTCAAACAGCAGCTTTCCTTTTTACTCCAGAAGAAAGAATTGGTTAAAATGCACATCAAATCAGAGATGAGCCCCGCTGAAAGCACCCATCTTTGCCATCACAATGATTGGATTACTTCTGAGTCAGCGTACTCTGTAAGGAAACCCTTAAAATCAATTTAGGAAGCACTTCAGCCAAACATGCTGTAAGATTGTTTGATTTGAATAATTCCAAAGCAAGAACTGCTGATACTTTTCTTTTAAGATTAGAATGCATTTGCATAAAACACCAATAATTTCACTACAGATCATATCATAAATATTAAAGATGGAAATCTGACTCAGAATAGAGAGAGAAAAGAAAATTGTGGGATAGATTTTTTTTCCTCTCACCATCAAGCAAAACAATAGTCATACAGAGAGATTTGATGGACCCCTGCACCCCTCCCTAATTAAATGCACAACATGGAAAACACTGTGTCGAAATTAATATGATTTCATTCCATCACAGCACAGGTGAAAAGCAGATAGTGACACCACACTAAGACCCCCCTCAGCCTCGGAGAAAGAACATGGCCGACATGGCAAGCAGAACCCCCAGAGAAAATGCCACACGTTACCTCTTCTTCGGCCATAGCTGCGGCCTGCTTGTCAGCACAGTGGGGGAAGGGGGAGAAACACAAGGAGAGACAGAGGGTTGGGGCAGGAACAAGGATAGGAAAGAGATAGAGAGACATGGGTATTGTGAAAGTAGAAGAAAAAAAACCAGGAACATCTCTAAGGCAACAGTGAAACCACAGATGGCCACACCTAAGCTTCAGTAATGGGACGGGAGTGATTATTACAGCCTGGCACCAGCCCTCAGTAAACCTGCTGCACCTGCCTTTGCAACAGACAGATACTGCACGGCAGGCAGGGAGGGCGATAGGTGAGGTTTGGCTACGGAAATGACCGAGATACCCGACAGCATAATGCAACGCCCCAGAGCTGGCGATTGTAATCTTGGCTTAATAAACCTGCAATGGCGTGAGTTCCTGCTAATCTTCTATGAATATTCACAAATGAGGCCATAAAGTGGAGTGCATGCAGAACAGCAGGTAAAGCAGGTTAGTCATTATCATGGCCTTGGTAAAATATTAAAAGGTGTTCTTAGGTCTGGCATTGCAGGCCAGGTCCAAGTGGAAACTTCCCACAGGATAAGAAGAGTGTATGGACGAGGTCGGCAGCCTGGGGGCTCTGAAAAGGATGACATGCAGAGGGGAGCAGTGGAAAGCAGGCTGTGATGTCACACCTCAATTGATCCAAATATACAGAGGCCAAAGTACAGCACTGTGATCGCTTGTGTTCCCCAGCTAGACACATGCGCCAGCTTTTAAACTGACCTGAGTTATTGTTTTTTTCCATTTTAGTGCTCATTTTACTGCCGTGAAATGATAAGCTGTAAAAATATAGATAATGGAGGATATTAACAGAATTTGCTCATGTTTAGCCTTTAACAAACTGAATTAAGAATTTAAAAAACATGAAAAGTCATTATTAGAGTCAGAAGGGAGGGGTATTCAGGATATGTCACTGACTAATGTCAATCACAAATGGTCAGCCTGTGAGTGTTTTCAGTCTTTGATTTCACAGATAAATCCACCCCTCGTTCGTCACATGGAGTTTCAAAACACCAAGATGGTGACAAAATTGGCATCTCGTCTCCTATTTATAACCATTTTCAAATTCTTTACTGATCAAAAGCCATGTGATGATGTCTCCATCAACCAAACCTGTTAAATGTGGAGCTAGCTAACTTTTAATGAAACAGCTGTTGTCTTTACGTGCATTGTGTGGCTGGGTTTGTAGACATTTGTAGCATTTTCTATTATATGTTGCCAGACATTCAGTGGCATTGGTACAAATGCCATTGAACATTGTTTCTTCTACAAGTCTACAACCTGCTGTGTTTGATTTTCATTCACCATGCAAGTCTGTCGTTTACATACTGGCTATACCGAAGATAAGGTTGCTGAGACACAGTGACAAAAAAAGCTAACGAGTAGATCTAAGGGAGAAGAGCCACTGACTTTCCATAATACTGTGTCTGAGGCCAAAAATTTACTTTCATGCTTCATATTCTTCATAAGTTTTAAATCCAAGAAAAAAAAATCTTGTTTCAGGACTTAATCTGTGAAAAGTTCCCACAAACAATTTAGTTTTCAATCTCGCTGTGATCCAAACTGAAACCACAAAGCACAAAGTAGGCAAAATGTGGTGCAAATGCCAACAAACAGCAGGACACCCTCCTGCCCCTCTAAACTCATCAGTCACAAAGCAGACCTCAAAAACCAATATGGGCCTTTGCATTGTGAGAGCCCCATTATGCGACTTGCCCCTCTGGCTCCTCTCAGGGAGTATATATTGTCTCTGAGCCTCTTCTCCCTCGCTATGTTTTCATTAAAAAAGATCTGGCTCACCAATCCAAAAAACC
This sequence comes from Etia nguti, assembly GCA_015106755.1. Taxonomy (NCBI): domain Eukaryota; kingdom Metazoa; phylum Chordata; class Actinopteri; order Cichliformes; family Cichlidae; genus Etia; species Etia nguti. The sequence continues at coordinate 27,029 of VUQG01013092.1, forward strand.
TGGGCAGTGTCTCTACAGCTTTGCCCTCTCACCGTCTGGCCTTGGCAGAAACAAAGTCACCTAGCAACCAGGGCAAAATGAAAAAAACACTGTGCTGGGAAACCGTCAGATGCCTCTCTGAGAGAGAATACAGCCAAGGAGGGAGAAGAGGAAGGAGAAGAGTGAGGGGTTAAGAATACGTACAAACTTCAAACTGTGTGGTATCTGAGAGAGAGAGCGAGCAAATGCTTGACAGGAAACTCTCTGATTCCTCTGGGCATGATGAGTTTGACGTGTCCTTCTCTCCTCTGCTTCAAAACCCTCAGAGACACTTCTACTAAGCTGTCAAGTGAACAACACCAATAAATCTGGAAGGAGAACCTACAGTCATCACTTTCCCATCTTTTGTTTTTCACTTCAAGTTCCAACGCCATCTGCAGAAAGCAGAACCCTTGCAGGTTTTTACAGCCTGAAGCCTCAAAGCTAATGGGATGAAATGAAGGAGAAACAGAGTGAAACTCTAAAAGTTGAAACCAAAGCTTCCCCTGTCTACACCGATCACAGGCTACGGAGTCAGCTCTGACAGACGAGGAAGATATGGACAGATCTGTGCTCGCCTGAGCGTTATCCCATGACACAACAGTTTAACATCAATCTGAGGCATGTTCTCCAAGGATAGAGATGATGAAAAGAAGAAAATGGGGAAGGAGCATCACTGTTGTCAAGATGTGACAGTAAAAACTGCTTAGCTGAGAAATTTCCTTCTGCCTTTGCCCATTTCTGAACTCTGTAGGCTGACTGAAAATGTCCAGAGAGGAAACCAAGGCTTCTCTGATTTGTTCTGATTACCAGTCATGAGAGAGTTTTGTTTTTTTACTGAGGTTCGTACCCAAAAATGGAAAAGAAAAAATGATACTAGAGCACTAGAACGTGGTAAAGAAACATATCTTTAATACTCCAGGTAATCACATCCCAGATCCCATCCAAAGACAAACAAAGACCATTTAGAGGAGAAAGACCTCGGCTGGAAAATTCTGTGGTATCCAAGTAGTTGCATATGAGATAAAGAGCTGACTTTCCTCACTGTCTCGTCTCCCGTCACTGTTGGGTCATCTGCCATCTGATGGGACACTGAGGGGGAATCTAGCCTTACATCTCGGGGTATTTTTGGATGCGCTATTCAGCGTTCAGTAAATAGGACTTCCTACAGTGTTAAGAGGTTTGTCTTAGGTGTATGGTGTCAGGGAATCCAGGGCTTAGTAGAGGGTGGGCACGTGTACCCAGTGCATACTGTCAGTGGCCCCTGTGGCTAGGTCATATGTTTAACATGGAGGTATCAAACAGCGTGCCTCCCACTGTTGGTTATTTTTGAACACAGAGGACAAAAAAAACAGTGGTGACATTTATCTTGAGCAATAATGATCAATGTCTACAATGAAAATGTGACTTACTGTTCAATGACATTATGTGGTCTGCCCCAGGATGATGAAAGTTGAGGCCCATACGTCCTGCCAAAGAAAAAAAAAAAGCAAGCTTTTTACAAAGAAGGGAAAACATGGAATTTGCTGATAAAAAGTCAGCCTGTCGACAGACATTCATTTTGATCTTCCTCTGTACTGTGCCAGCCACGATGAGCACGATGACACAATCAGCGGACACATTTACACAACTTGGTAGAATGGCATAAAGGACAAACACAGACAACAGATGCGGGAAAATGAGGTTGAGACACACATCCTTTTGTTGTCACATATCTCATATGCACACATGCTCGAGCAAACAAAACCAGCTACAAGGCTAGGAATTCATCAAAGCTGCTATGGTTACAGTGTGCGCATGTTACAAGAGCCCATCTATCTTTGCTTTCTTGGAAATAAGGTGTCTAAATGAAAGACTTCCTGGTTATTGCCCTTCTTGTACAGAAAACAAATGACAAAATGCACTACCTAAAGAACCTACCCATTTTAAATAATAAATAGTTGCCTTACAGCCAATGTCATTCACAGAGACAGCCACAGAAAACAAGGGCCCTCCTATCAAAATCCCAAAATATCTGCTCTCTATTTAAGAAACAACAGAAGAAAAATGGAAAAATAAAGCAACATATTCACAAACTTATATTTCACACAGTATTTCTAAGAAAATACCCTTTTGGAGCTTTATTGTCCACCTATGCAAAGTGTTATTTCAGTCACTTTAGTGACACTTTGCAAAGTGCTGGGGTGGAAGGGAACAACTATGTCCCTATAGGTTATGTGAACTTTGACTTGCTTACGCCATAGCCAGTCTCTCAAACGTTTCAAAATGTGCCCACAAAAGACAGATACTGGGGGCAGCGAGGGGGGACGTTTCCTGGCTCGTAAACAAGAGTGGAAGAAGCAGATAGACCTGGTTGAAAACCAGAGAGGCAGGCTGGAGGGAAGGATAAGGGGGAGGCCACCCTGTAGCTCCACAGATGTGGATTTCCACACTCCTCAAACCCAGTCAGAATCCAGCAGACATTAGGAGCTTGGGGACAAACAAAGGCAATGCATTCACATTCAAGTGTCAGTAATCAATGATCATGAAGAAGTAAACACTAAAACAACTAGTATGTGTCCTAACAGTGGGGGGTGCTTTTTTTTTTTAAACTCTTGACAAAGTTCTCTGATCATCCACTACTTTCTATATCTCCCTACCCACAGTCAAGTCAGGCTGTCATCCAAGTTCAACAGCCCCAAGGGATAGCAGCACAGAATCATGTATTGGTAAACGTGTGGGTGGTCTATTTGTTAGTTCTTCGACCAAATTACAGGGTTTAAACCCAAATGTCTCAATGACTAAAGTGTGCTTGAAAGAGAATCCAGTTCTACTTTCTAGCAGGCCATTCACTTTAACTAGTAATACTGCCAAGAAGATCAAAAAATCCACATTAGATACTAAAGACTAGGGCGCGCGCACACATACACACACACAGAATAGAGAAACAATAAAATGTTGCTGATTGGAGGGCAAATGTCGCAACAGGTCCTGAGGGCTCTTGCCTTTCTGCCGAGATTAGTCATTTTGGGTGACACGGGGGTACAGTTGCCCTCCTGAAGCCTTAAAATAACTCTGGGCATGTGCCATCTGTTTCCCCTAGGAGAAGAGTGGCAGGGCCAGAGGGGCCCCTGAGTTGCTGCTGCTGCCACTGCTGTTCTGGTGACATTTCCTCACAGAGAGCTATTCTCGATCCCTCTCTCCCAGCCGCTCGGGAGAGATCCACTCCATTAGGCACGGCTCCAACAGCACCTCCAATTCCCTCGGCTAACCTGATCCACAAAATGGAAAATTGCCTCACATCGACCACTTAGGTAGAAATGGATAAAGAGTGGGCAGTGGATAGATCAGCAAAAAGCAAGTTGGCATCAATTTAGTATATGGCATCTCTGCCTAAGCAGAGCCATCGTGTTTATAGTCTGTGAGAAACCTAGAAAATTTGGTTAACAGTAAAGTAACATCTATCATCGCTGAAACTACAAGAATCCTGTTCTGCAGGGTTCAAGGCATTAATGTTTTCACTAGAGTCCACGCGGTTCATCACGTCTCACATGTCAACTGCTTTGCTCATGTTTTGCTCCTTCGTCTACCTTATAGCACATTTGCCATTTCCCAGTTGCCAAGACGTTTACTTAGCAGGAGGGTGCCCCAAATCTACACTTCTTGCTGACTAATGCAAAAAAAATATTCAATTACCAGGGCTAAAAAGGGAGTAAAACACTTTGAAAAAAGAAAAAAGAAAAAAAAAATGCATTTACTTAATAAATGACTCGAAAGACCAAGAGGAGTGGATGTTTTTCTTAGAAAACCTGGTCAGAGTTATTTTGTGTCTCTGTCAGAATAACCTACTTATTCCCCTTCATACCAGCTCGAGCTGACACTAACAATCCATAAGATGATTGCAACAGGGCCAAAGTTCCTTTACCTATCACGCCATAACAAATAAAAGTATACAGAATAATGTTCAAAAAGAAAATGGTGAGAACATGCTTCTAGTGGTTAAAACCAGAGAGTCAAAACTGCTACCAACTGTCATTAATGTCTCATAAAATTAATAGTCATAAAACCACGATATACCTTTCCAGCAATAACAGAGGATTTCCAGAATCCAGTTAACTGTGATGCTCTACTTGGCTGAGGAAATAAAGCTTTCAACACCATTTCATAGTTTGTGAGAGCTGGACAAACCATGATTTTAATAAACTAAACAAGCCCAGGCTTGTTTAGTTGCCTGGGCAGGATTAGCTCAGTCATGCTTGCTGGAGTCATGAATTTTCCACCATAACAAAGCATAACACTCTGACAGCGCAACTTATTGAAAGCAAGGTGTGATCTAACCTTTAACACGACCAATAAATACATCATCTTATCTCTATAGAGTCATTACTGGCTGTTTAAAGTACAGGGTTGTGACTTTTAAGTTGAAATCATCTGGTGTGTTGCTAAGGGTTGAAAAGTTTAAGGGGTCAGAACCAGCTTGTCAGAAAAACAGTTGCCCAACAAAGCAATGACCTTTATCCTTGGGTTAATTGGTTCGACCCCTCTCCGAACCTGAACCAAAGGAAGATTCTCATACATGACCGTTTCAGACCAGTGTGATATTAAGTAAGAGCAAACCTTTATCTTTCCTGGGGTCTTTCAAAGTAAAATTTCACCTTATATAGGAAACAATGTCCAACATTTAGGCTCAACCTTTACAAGCTTTCAAGAAAAGTAGGAGAAAGGGTGGGTGGGTTTCCTGCTTTTCTTCAGTTAAGTGAAGAAGTACACAATTAGATTGTTAGTCATCTCATTTGTATTATGTTTCCAGTTTGTGTTTTCCATTACACAGCCCACAAAGTCAAACAGCACTAGTGTTTGCTATCCCTCGATTACTTCCTCCACTTGACTAAGTCTTAAGTCAAGATTTCAACAAAATGGTGGCAAAATAATGAAGGATCAGCATTAGGGTTCAACGCTGATTCAGCGAAGTTAAAGTTGACACAGCGATGTTGACTGAACATCGTTCCAGTGATTGTTTACCATCCGGTTTATAATCAATCAACCATCATAACATAGTTTTGTGTTTTAGTACTGTCTGTCTATAAAACCTCAGTGGCAAACTGCTTGAGAGTCTAAACTAGTTTTTGTTTTTTAGGACAAATGCTCAAGAAAACATTTGAAATGTACTAATTAGCTGATCATTTAAATAGTCTAAGAACATCCAAACAGTGCAACACATAACCCCACCTCCCACTCTCCGCAACATCAAAATTAACTGATATTATAGCTGGTAGTTTTTATGTTTCTAAGACCCAGACTCATCAGGGGTGAAAATGGTGACACATATTGGACTTTACTAACGTAGCCCAGGACCACCTTCCTACACAAACCACACATGTATAATAACGATGATCTGTTCAGGACATGGCAATAAGAATGTACATTGTATGGGCTATTCAATAGAGTTCAGACAAAACAAGAACACAATAAACACAAAAACTGACTAATCTTAACATTTTATTGGTAGGCATGAACAAACTTATGGTCTATACTCTTTACAGCTATTGCAACTGCAAGACTGGGCTTAGACGTGATGCTTTAAATGTCTACAACAATGCAAAAGCAAACTTTTTAAATTAATTGTGGTATGGATAGCATTAGCCTTCCCAGGATGAAGAAAACCAAACTATTAGGGGCATCAGGGTTAACGTTAAGCAGCGAAGTCACATTCACCCAGGAGCTTGTAGTTATCGGCAAAATTGTAGCTGTAATGTAGCATAATCCCAGAGATATCTTATTTTAAAGTCTGTGGAAATAATGCTAAACCTACAATGTGAAACTTTTGCCCCACCCACCCCACAGTCACTGTCTGTGTTTGCTTGTAATGCATGCCCCCATAGGGATCTTTCCTTTGAACGCAGTTAAGTTTAGCTTCAAGCACCTAAAGATACATCCAAGTTATGTTCGCTAGCATTTATTAAATCAAAACAACTCAACAAACCTCAGAAACCGACCTTTCAGAGACGGCCCTCTTCATTCTTATGTACCAGGCATAGAGGTCAGAGGCTTTTTTGAGGGTTGTTTTTGGGAAATCAGGAGGCACAGTTTTATTTTGTCATCCTGTTTTTTAATGTTCAAAAACTCTTCAAACTACAGAAACACCACAAATTTTGGATTTGGAACAGAGTTTTTCCCCATCATAAGGTGATAAGCTTGTAACCTTCATGCTAAACTAGAGCAAACTAAAGCAGCTGTTTTGATAGCAGAGCCTATCTTCTTATTAAAGTCTCAGAGTCAAAAAAAAAAAAAAGCCAATAAGCCCATTTAGCAAATGCTGAACCAACCGTTTAAATACACAACTGAAATAGTACCTCGTTATGAAAATAAACTACTTCCAGTCTTCTAAAGGCTGCTCTCACACACTGAAACGCAATGCAAATTGTAACTGACGCAAGATCATGTGATTCAGACCAGCTGAGGCAATGTGTGTGTGTGTGTGTGTATTAGGAGAGAGACACTGTGGGTGGGGTGGGATCCATACAGGGCTTCCACAAGGGTTGTAAGGACTTTTGAGCGTCTCAACTCATTAGTGACAAAATCTACAAGTGTGTGTCTGTGTGTGTTTTTGAGGAGTGGCTCCAGTCACACAATCACATCTCTTGAGCTGTCTGATCCACATACAGGAATAAGTGACAGCTCAACAGTAGAGCATATGAGGTGAGAGTGCTTTGCATGGAATGCCGGAGCTGATTTACATGTCAGCAAGAATTTGAAAGTGTGTTTCCTTCATGCGTGCATGCACGTGTGTGTGCATGAAATGCTACCACTGGCAGCAGAGGTAGTGGTTGTTGTCAGAGTGGTGGTGTTTTTCCAGCACGTGTGTGTGTTTGTGTGAGAGTCTTTAGTCCTCCACACAGCTCAGCTGACCTGTGTGTGTGTGTGTGTGTTGCTGCAAAAAGGGTTCGTTTGTTCAGATGTCCCTGTGGCCCTGCTCCCCTCAACCAGGAGTAAAGAGCTTTTAGAAAGTTTAAAACATTGAATGTAATAGAGCGTGTCTTTGAAGCAGAAACTTCTCAAAACAAGAGCTCAGAAGAAACAAAGGCAGGTGGTCCCACCCCTGTCTTTAAAGGGTGTGTGGATGAGGTCACCTCACACCTCACTGATACACACTTCACAATACTGAGTACTTTTTCTTCTTAAGAAAGAAAAAGAAGACGCAGAGACTCATAAAACACTCAAGGAAAAACAACTATTCCAGGCACAATGAGAACTATGTGAGAAATGTCTTTGATGGGATTGATGTGGGCGGTACCCATTCAGTTGGGAACGCAAAACTGAGCCTACTGGGTTAATTTGTTTTGACTGGTGGCTTTCAGCTGGTGAAGAGTATCCCTAAAGTAAGATGTTGGAGTCGCTACAACAGTAACTGGCCTATGAAACAACAATAAGTGTACATTCAGTTAAGATTTACTAAGCAGATATGTGGATTCCTAAGTAATGACAATGTTATCGTGGATATTTTTTTCTAGTTTTTCAGAGATACTCTTGTTCCGAGTGTCAGAAAGTTTGATCAGGTTCGACAGGTCAGGTCTCAGTGCCTCTGAAACAAAACCTCCTGTTTCTGTTGCCATTCATGCTAGCCTGCCACTGCTTCCCAAATGTGAAAGATGATCTTAATCCACAGACTTGTGGAATGGGATCAAGTTCAACATTGCCTTAAGTTTGCCTAATAAAAACTTTAAAAAAACTAAAAGAAAAAAAAAAGCAATTGCACCGCTTACAGTGCACAAACACACCGGCAATGGTGCTACACAAATTTATAAAGTTACATATAATTATGTAGGCAGTGTGTGTGTGTTGCCTCAGTGCAGCGTTCGATACTGTTGACCATAATATCCTATTAGAGCGATTAGGGCACACTGTAGGTATTACAGGTACTGCGCTGCAGTGGTTTGTATCATATCTATCTAATAGACTCCAATTTGTGCATGTAAATGGAGAGTCCTCTTCACACACTAAGGTCAACTATGGTGTTCCACAGGGTTCAGTGGTAGGACCAATTCTGTTTACATTATACATGCTTCCCCTAGGCAGTATCATTAGAAGACATAGTATACATTTTCACTGCTATGCAGATGACACCCAACTCTATCTGTCCATGAAGCCAGATAACACACACCAATTAGTTAAACTGCAGGAATGTCTTAAAGACATAAAGACCTG
>VUQG01013093.1:1982-12099 GCA_015106755.1 Etia nguti
GTTTTTTCTCTTCCCCCCCCCCCCCCCCCCCCCCTTTTTTTTTTACTACAAAAAAACAGAGCATGCAAATGATTATTTATCCTCTTCACCTTCAAATTCATCTGAGTGCATCGGCACGCTTTCCAGAACGTTTTGCCTTAAATGCAAGGACAGAGAAAGAGAGAGAGAGGGGGCGTATGGGATGCAACAAAAGATGCAGTTAGATGGGATGTGTCTTCATCTGTAGGACGACCCAGAATGAATTTGATAAACAGATGGTAAGCAGGAACCATGGGGATGATGTGAGAGGGAAAGGCTTCTTATTGGATTGTGGAAAATTATAAAGTGAAAATCAACAACAACCAATAACTTATTAACATCTGCTAGATCTGACCTTTCAAATGTGCTTTCCCCTTTGTGTCTTATCCTTTTCCTCTAGGTCTGAGCTGTCAGACAAAATGGAAATTATAAACACTTTTTTTTCTCTGGCGTTTTAACAATAATTTATTGCTTAGTTGAAAAAAATATAAAGGCTAACAGCTAATGAGCATGATAACTGTTTGCAGCGTGTGTCGGGGGCACCAGTGTTTGTCACCGCTGCTGTTTGGCACGTGTCTCGGCCCCGTTGTACAGCGAGGACGTGGCGGACATTTCTCTTACTTTAGCCCTTAATGCATGTCTCTGTCTTTTGTGCCACGCTGTGACGCTAACACTTTCTATCACATTGTTTCCCCTTCCCTGGTAGATCTCAGCTCCAGCTTCATCCCCGTCGATGACGAGGAGGAGGAGGACGAGGATACCTATGATGACATCGAGGGGGTGGTCAACGAAACCCCGACTCGGCCGACCCCGGCCTCCCGGGGAGGAGGAGTAGGCAGAGGACAGGAGATGGGGGAGGAGGATGACGAGGAAGAAGATATCTACGAGGAGCTGCCAGGTATGAGGATGTGGTTGGACACACACTTGCGCAGATAAATAAACAGAAAAGTGACGCACACACACAACCCCTCATGATACTCAGTCAGACAGACGCTCAAACCCTGGGGGATTTTTGCAACATGAAATATCTGCGATCTTTCCCGGCTGCGAAATTTGTGTTGCCAGGTTCCTCCAGACTGATCGCTCATTTTAAATCAAGCAACACTAATAAGCTTGTCAGCACCGGGGTGGCTGCTGCAGGACAGGAAGAGGAAGATTCACTTACACCTACTCCAAATCTGCTCCCTCCTTATCTCTCTGAACAAGTTATGTTGTTGAAATCAGCGAGAGCTGGCTAGTTTCGGATGCTCTGTCATAGACCGTCCAATTAGCTAATGTTGCCAGGCAACAAATGGCCCACAGTTCAATCCACTAAGCAAGAGTTTTGGCTAAAATTGCCTGGCAACAGCAATTTAGATGAAAGGAAGTAAAAACTGCATCTCGCAGAGCTTAAAATAGATCTGAAGCTCTTAATGTCACATCTTTAATAGAAATTAGAGTTTGACCGACGAGACCCCATGACTGTGTGTGTGTGTGTGTTTGTGTGTGTGTGTGTGTGAGAGACAGTTCCATGGCTACAAGATCCCAAGAAGGACAAAAGGGGGTGATCCGATCTTCTCAGGGCCGTCGTCCATCACTCGTTCTATTAGATAAAATACATCAAGATTCAGTTTCACTCAGTGAGTACATTACCTTTGCCAAAATCACTGGTGAGAGGGGAATCAGTCTTCAAACTGTCACGCCGGCGTTCAGAGCCATCTGGGAAGAGGTACCGACCCTGACCACAGATGGCATATCGAATGACGGGCTCTTTCGTTCACTTTCTCACCCCTTCGCTTATCAGTCATGCTGCACCTCCCTCTGCTCGGCTTTTACACAGTGATTACAGACTGTTCAATAATTCAATTTGGGAGTAATTTTCACTGATCAGCTGCCATGTTTGCATTTAGGAACCTTTCTTTCTTGGCAAATAGAAGCATTTATTCCTTACATTGCTAATTATTAAAAAATGTCTTCATATATCACACGTTTACTTTTAGGGTTTTTTTCCCCCCCTTAAAATAAACAAATTATTGTGACAACTGCAAAAACTGTGTATGATTTAAAAATAGTGCTGTTTAATAGTAAATTAAAGCAACTACCTAAAACAGAACAACAAAACATTACAGCTTACAAATAACGTGATAGAGGGTTAACAGTGATAATAATTACGGTAAAACCACAGTAATAACCTACCTTGGTATCATCAACGGATAATATGAAACTGAAATCTATATTTCAGGATAAAAGGAGGCAAAAACAAAAGGAGGGTGAAAACTGCCTCTGCACAATGGCATGAATTAAGTCCCTGGATCCAGAAAGATCTGTATCTGGACTAGTTTCTGATGTTGGATGCATTTGTGAGGGCATGACCCCAAATTTCTGTTTTCTTTACCACCACATCCAAATCTGGATTCCCACTGACTCTAAAGGTTAATCATTCACTTCATAATTTCTCAGTTGAGCAAAGACCACCCCAAGTAGTCCTGCTAAAAAAAAAACCCAACCAAAAACAGAACAATCAGAACCAATCTCACAACCTCCTTTCTGAATGTAATAATAAGGGAACACATTTAAGGATGGCTTAATAATAATTTAATAATACAGTTTTTGAACCATTCTTGTATATTTAATTTAATATTTGATTCAACCAAACGTCAAAGCATGAGGATTACCCTTTGTTACATACAGACTAATACAGCTAGATGTAGCTTTTGTTAATATGACGCTATTACCTGATTATAACTGATAATTACTATGGATATGGAAACACTTGTGGGTTGGACTGATTATTCATGGATCACTTGGTTTAGTATTATTGCAGGCTCTTTACCTTACAGTATAAAGCACCTTGGGTTGTGATTTGACGCTACATAAATAAAACTGAATAAAACTTGGTGATATGCATTCCTCATGAGCCCTACTCATCAACGCGCTCGGGTTCGATACTGTCTCCCCACCTACCTGTTATTTCTTGCTACCTAATAAAAGCAAAAAAGGCAGAGATGATTCTAAAAAAAATACAGTTTTATTCATTTCCAGTCACGTTAGTTGTTCTAATGTGGCCAGGGCTGCAGCTCCAGCAGATGGAGGCATGGTTCTCTTTTTGTGTGATGAAAGTTGTTAAACGACATAAAACCAGCGCTGTTCTGCTGTACTTTGGTTTAGAAAATGCAGTCTGCGACCGAATAAAGTGATGTATAACCACTCAACCTGAGCAACGTGTAACCACCAGCCGGTGTTTGCGGTGCTAATCTTAGCAGCAGGAAAGAAAGGAAAGAGGTCTGAACACTTTTCAGCTCCAGTTTTGTAATTTAATTCTTAAAATGTTTATTCAGAGGCAGCGTTTGGATCCATAGGCTCTTCAGGCGTATCTTTGCAGACCTGACAAGAGACTTGACAAGTTTTGCCTAGATACTCGCACATTTGCTGTGGCAGTAACCTCAGTTTTTTTGATGTTTTATGACTGTTATGCTAGCTGATTAATTTTATTCAATTCAGTTCTATTTATCCATCTATCTATTTAGCGCCATATCACCACAACAGTCGCCTCAAGGTGGTTCACAATGCAAGGTAAAGACCCTAAAATAGTTAGTAACCTTTTAGTGACTTTAACCAGGAAGAGAGAGGAAGAATGTCCTGTGAGAGTTTCCTGTAGGGCAGGAGAGAAAGGGCGCTCCTGGAGAAAACCCTATTAGTGCTAACCGCTGAGCCACCAGGCTCCCAGCTCGCGCTATCACCACTGTAGTAACATGCTACTACCGATAAAGTTTTAAAAGGGACCTCCAGACACTCGTGTCCTTAAATTGGAATGCATAGGAAGTCTCACAATGTCTTATTCGATAGTTTCCTTCTGATGTGTTTCGAGTGCTGACGGCAGTAAAGTCTGTCTACTTGCAAACTTGCAAAATGGCATCCTTGACTGCAGCATCCATTTTTAGGCGATGTCAGTTTTGTCGCAGCAAAACTCAGTTGCAGGCAGAATGCAGAGCAGCGGCTGGTATTGGCTCTGATGCTGATGACTGATTTTATTGACTGGAAAATTAAATCACTTTGATATAGAACCCGTTGGCCCATAGCGGTGGCCTCTCGATGGAACGATGCTCGCAGTCGAAGAGCACCAAACAAATGTTTGGACCCGCTGCGAGCACATTTAAAATCTCATTTTTTTATCATTTGGATCATTTGGTGTAGGAACAAAGTGCGGCAGTTTGTACTTTTAAAAAATTTCTTTAACTTTTTTTTAAAAGAAAGCCGTGATTATCTATTTGAAGGAACTAAAGCAACGGGGAAAGACAAAGGCATCCCTCATGTATACATAAACTAAACATTTTTTTTACATTTTTACATTCAAGCTGGACACACGGTGTGTGTTTGTTTGTGTGTGTGTGTGTGTGTGTGTGTGTCGTCTTTCCTGCTCTTCCTGGAAGCAGAGGTGCAGCCTGTGCTGGAAGGTGGATAGTGTTGCTGGGTTGTGGCGTTGCTGTCAGCCGGCTTGTGTAGAGGATGGATGTGGGAGACAGAGGGCAGGCATATCACCGTGTCACCTCTCAGACCCACCGGGTGCCACGCCCCGCAGTCAATGACATGTCCGCCTCCGCGAGGCTTAAAGAAAAACCTCTTCTTCTTTAACATTTCCCGCCTGCGGTTTAACAGGCTGATCCTCACGCCAGAGTTCATTCTAGTTAAAGAAGAATTAACAGCTTGTGTCATGCTGAGATTCATCAGGGATTTGCAAATGATCCAGTTTATTAATTTTTCTGTTTGTCTGGCTCTATCATCATTTCTTTGCTGTTCATTTCTCGTTAACACGTGGGACAAATATAAATTATTTATAAACTATAGTTGTTAAAGTCAGGCCACCAGCAGGTAATGCCTTTTATTATTATTAAAAATTAGATTTATTTCTTTTAGATACTGAAATTAAAATATTTAGGTTCTGGGTAGGGCTGCACACTTTGTCGAATTTTTAATTTAGATATCAATTTTGGCTTCAAGCAATTAATAAAACAAGCTAAGCGATATAAAATGTTTAACACTGATTCTTTGGTTTTGCCTTTCAGCACATCTGCCTCTCTGCAAAGACTTGGTTCAGTTTTGCATTAATTTATTTAGTGTTTGGTCGAAGTTAAAATTCAAGTGGCTGAGTGGGGTCAGTCGTATATTTTAATGCTCTGTTGTGATATTTTATTCATTTAAAATGTTTGCTACTGTAATTCTGCTAATCTACTTCTGCTGCAATTTTCCATTTTACAGTAATTGATAATGGAAGTTTCTGTTCTGGTGATTTTTAACATTATAAGCTTTGATTTTAGTGTAACTTTCCCCTGCACTGTCATGTTTTCCACGGCTAATGGCCTAGAACAAGATTCAGAGATAACCTGGAGTACTTGGGGTTTCACCAGCCAGTGCAGACATGCAAGTGGACAGCCTTTTAGGGATATTTGGACAGTGTGTGTTTCAGCCAATAGATCCCATCTAAACCAGACAAATGTTAGATACATACTTTGTTACATACAGACTAATACAGCCACATATAGCTTTTGTTAATATGACGCTATTACCTGATTATTACTGATAATTAGATCCCATCTAAACCAGACAAATGTGGCATGAAGAGTAGGTGGAACTGCAATGTCTGAACTTCTTTCAGCAAAAAAAATCTTATAAAACAGAATTAATTACAATTAAATTTTTAAAATGTCTTTCATAGATAAAAGAAGCCATACAGGTATAATATACACTAATAAAATCATTTTGTTACGTGAGGGTTAAAAAGACAAGTTTCTTCTTTGATGATTAAACCATGATTTCAGCATTGACCAAAGTAATAGTGATTATGTTTTTTTTTTCAGTAATCCTACATCTGCACCTGTGATAAATACTCTTGTTGTTCTTTTTTTGTTTGTTTAGATGAAGAACTTGGAAATCCAGGTGATGAGAGCGATGAGAAGAGCAGCAAACAAGGTTTCCGCCTCCGTGTAGTAACTTATTTATTCCAGCCTAAAGTTTCCCTGCATCTATGTCCTGCTTTCTTCTATTTAAACGTGTGCCCTGTGCTTCCTTTCAGTTTGGTCCTCAGATTATTCCAACTACTACCAGGGTTTGTGGGATTGCCAGGGCGACGAGTCAGACGAACTGAGCTTCGAGAGAGGAGATCTCATCTACATCATCAGCAAGGTCAGCATCGCCATCAGCACAAATAAATCCGAGGGCTTATTTAGGCTTTTCTCACAACTCTTTGTTTTTCCCCTCGCTCGTCCCTAATGGAAATCCGTCCCCGATTGCGCACTTGACTCGTAGATATAATTACAGGAGCAATTACAGTAGTTTAGGATGGGATGCAGACGTGTAAAACGTGCAATTATTTAAGGGTTAAACACCATCAACTCCAGTAATCACCTTGTGCTCATTTACTTTCTGAACATGCTGATATCTCCAGCATCTAGATTTGTCCGTTAGCATCTTGGTGCAGCAGAGAAGCAACAACAGTGGTGCTGTCTGTTCGCGGGCCACTAGGGTGAAGTGCCATTCGGGCGCTGCGTAATGGTGCTGTTGTTCATTACGGCGTCTCTATCACAGGGGTTAATTGAGTAGGCAGCCATGCGAGGCTCTTCGTTTTCTGTCTGACGTGAAGCTGCAGGTGGAGCCATCCTGCATCTCAGCTCTTTTCCCTCAATCTATTTCGTTGTGTTTTATGGCCATCGTGTAGTTACATGCGAAGTATCTACCAGGGAAAAGACATCCTACTGGAAATCGATGGCTTGTAATTTGGGTACTTTTACTCTGCTGTGTGCAGGGACTTGTCTCCACACTGTTGCTATTGGTCGGTTTCAAATTGAATCATCATGTTCTGTGTTTAGACTAAATTATCTGAAGAGGAGAGGCAGGAAGAAGGAAGCTCTTTTTTTTCTTTTGTAAGTAATTATGAGATAGAGATGAGGAAATTATGTATTCAGTGTCATGATTTCTTGCTTCTTTAATCACCAGTAGGTGGCGGTGAATTTTAAGTATTTATCCTTTTTTTGTTAACAGCAGGTTCAGTGCAACGATCCTTTCAAAGAGGTCAGGGTTTTGGATTTTGATGTATACATTATGTCAGCTTGTGTTGAAGGAATATGAGCCTCCTCTTTATAACAACAGATAAAGCACAGGTGAAAAATGCCCCTCGCAGAAGATGGACTTATAATTGCGGTTCTTTTGGCAGTGGCAGATTAATGAGATGCCAGGCTCGTCTGTCTGCTTGATAGGGGGAAATGTCAAAACAGCCACATCCATTTTTCACGGCGATGACAAAAGCACTGTACTCGGGGAAACAAAGGGGTCCTGGCTCTGGGCTTCAGATCCGCCTCAGATGGCCTCAGCCCTGGTCGCCGTTATTACTTTTCACTGTATGCA
The DNA here is from genome assembly GCA_015106755.1 of Etia nguti. Lineage (NCBI taxonomy): Eukaryota > Metazoa > Chordata > Actinopteri > Cichliformes > Cichlidae > Etia > Etia nguti. The sequence goes on from VUQG01013093.1 coordinate 9,378, forward strand.
TCAGATTACTGCCCCCCCAAAGACCTTAAAGGCAAACTAAGTCCAGGTTGGAGGCAGGAGTTTGCTGTTGTATCTCACAATCTTAATGACAGAGATTACTCTTGTTTTGTCAAACTGGACGCTGGAGTCATAACACGGTGATGGACCACGAGAGAGCGCCCTAACTACCTCCTAATGGACTTCAAGCGAGCCTTGTAAATTATTTAGAGGTGATGCCCGCACGACTTCCGAATGTTTGGTTTACTGTGACGACACGACTCCACCCGTGTCCCATTCTGCGTCCTAATAGCATCACATTCCCCTCATGAATAGCATTATTTGGATTATAGCCTGTAATCGCCTATTCATTTTAACGAGCCCTCGGGGAGGGCTTCCCTGTGTCTTCTGTATGTACACGCAGACCCCCAGCGGCATTCAGTTTTACGGGGGGAATTCCTAAGGACCTTGACCTCGATGAGTGAAATACGGGCCCTTGGCTAGAACTCAAGCCCGTTGGTTAACGGGGGACCCAGGCACATGAAATGGCCGTAATAAAACCAGGGCCCATAAATTCTCTCAGAGGGTGGGAGGCCTGGTTGTCTGTGCTGTTATGTCAACACTGACCATAATTACAAGGTAATAAGGACACGCTCTAAGTGCTAAATCAATGGTGCTAACAAACTGTTATTTTTAAAGCTGCGATGTGATTGACTGCTGAAGTGCAGAATGGGATAGCCACAGGCGTGGTGTCATATGGCTGTGAACTGAGGAGAACATGCCGATTGTATAAAAGGCCCTCATCCATCATTATTGATCTCTCACTTACTGTAAAGTGGGAGCATTTTTACTGTATTTGTGTTTTTCCTCTCTCTTGTGTGTTGCTCTGTGTGTGTGTGTGTGTATCACTGACAAAGTAAATAAATTAGAAACCTCACAACTCATATGAATCCCATTAGTTCAACAGAATTAATCTCGCAGACCGTGCCGCCTGGTTTCAGCGATGCTTAAATCTGCCCTCCGCCGATGCTCAGCCCACTGAAACATGAGGTAGAAACGCACGCTGAAATCCATCATGTGATTTTTTTTTTACATTTTTTTTTTTTTTTTTGCACTGGCATTTCATTTCTGAGAGCTTGCATTTTTCTGATGCACATTATGGCTTTACGCTGGCATTTTAGTGTGTGATGACAAATACGGGTGAGCGCAGTTCTTTTTTCTTTCTTTTTTTTTGCAGTATCACACTCTCCAATTTTAGATTTAAATTGCGAAGATGTTTCAGCCACATCAGGAGCGGTGTAACGGCATCATCGCCTCGCCGGCGTCATGCAAAGGGATATTATTTGTAGTAGGATTTAAAATGTGTTAAATTTATTGTTCCACTTCCCGCTGACACATGTAGTACCTGTAGTGCTTTGTCTCTAAAGCCATAAGGTGCATTCTTGCCCTCTAATTTATGGATCCACAATCAAAAGACGTGGGCTCTACAGGTCAGCTGTCACATTCCTGTATTCCCACAGGCACTCATGGAGAACGGCGGGATGGAGTGGGAACAGATTTATGGCACAAACCCATCCAGGGTCCTTAAAACTCTGGCAAGTGCTGCCCCTGCTGCTGCTGCTGCTGCCGCCGCCACCACCACCTCCTCTCTTCCTCAATCCTGTCCAACCAAAATCCAGAGAGAGGGCGGCCAGCCAGCCAATCCGGTGCGGCTCCCAAAGAAAAGCGTCACTGCACATTTGGCCAAAGTGTTCAGCTTGTTAGAGACAATGAGAACGTGGACACCACTGACACCTTGTGGTTGTTTTTAGTCCCTTTTTTTTAATGAAAACTTTTACAACCACTGAAAGCTGATTTACACCCTCATAGATGTACTTGTTGAGGGGTATAATCGCGTAAAACTCAAGCTCGGATATTCAAAATTTAAATGATATATTCATTGTTGTATCCTTGCTAGCCGGGATAGCTTTTTGTGATGTTGCCTTCATGTTCTCTTTTGGCCCTCTGCGTGCAGGTCACACAAACTGAAAGCAAGTGAAGAAAAGGAAAAGTGGTCAAATAATCAGATGGGAAAAGTCAAGCCAGGGAGACAAAGAGGAGGGGGATCCCTTTATTCTTTTGTGTGAACCCTGTCCACCCCCCCTCTCTCTTTCTCCTTTTCGCTGTCACACAGCCATTTAAAGACCCCTAGCTGCTATTGTGGCCATAGACACCAAGACGCTATAGACAGGCAGAGACATCCTATTTACCACCCAAAGTAGCAGGGGGTGAGTCTGGGGTTTGGGGTCATACAGGAGGCAGCGGTCATCCCCCGGTCAACTACAGTAGGTCATTATTCAGCCCAAGCCAATAGCCCAGAACAGCGTCCGAGCAGCCCACCCCCCAATCCATTCTGCTTAATTATTATAAATGAGGGGCGGCGTAAACAGCCATCATTACAGACACTCAGTGGCATACACAAATCCACTTTAAATTGCTATTAAGTTAAGGAGCTATCTGTAATCCCAGGCGTGCATTAGAAAGGAGCGAGTAGGTTTTCTTTTTTATTAAATCTCATCGTCCCTGAGATATTTTCAAACGTTCTCATGCTCTGTCATGTTTCCAATTTGAAGCCAATTCGCTGATTTAATTAAAAGCCCACTTGGAAAAAAATGGACACCAAGTAGCCATTTCCATCTCTGGTTAAGCCGAGTTATCATCCGTGTTTCCGAGTAGATTTCGGCCTCCCCACCCCATCAAAAAAAAA
>VUQG01013093.1:12119-23741 GCA_015106755.1 Etia nguti
CAAAAAAAAAAGAGAGAAGATCTTTCTCCCCTGAAGTTTCAGGTGTTATCAGTTCTGAAGTGTACCTGTGTGAGCGGCGAGGAGGGCTTGCTAACCTGATAACAGGTTACAGATGGTGTGCTTGTGCCTGGCTGAGGTGTCCATGTTTCTTTATTAGGGTCAGCAGTGATGGAAGAACTGCAGAGAGCTGCAGTGCATGTGGAGGAGAGCGGGGAATAAAAACAGAGAGGATGCAGGCAGAAAGGTTGCTACAGAAGAGACGTGGAAGAGAGGAAAAAGAGGAGGTGGAGGAGGGGGTTGGAAATGGGGAAGGAGGGAGGGAGGGAGAGATTGTAACACCCAGGCGGCGGGTTCAGCGGCAGGGCAATGAGAGACTTCCTGCGCTCCATCATGCCCAAGGCCTGCCTCAGTCAGCTGGTGGCCGAGGAAAGATGCCTCATGTGTCAGGCTTATTAGCACTCCCCCAGTTTGTATGCATTTGGGATTGCACGTGTGTGTGTGTGTGTGTTTCATGTGTGTGAGGAAAACATGTGGTCAGGATCCGTGCAGATTTTTACACGTGAAAAAGGTGATTTTTTTTTTTTTCTTACCTGACACGAATAATAAAGATGTGTTTTGTTTAGGTGGATAATGGTGGCGTGACACGACACCTGCCTTCGCCCACCGCCCTCTGTCTGTCTCTCTCGCTCACCACATCCAGCCAACCTCGACTCACCTTCTCCCCGCTTCGAGGCTCGGGGTAACTGTCAATCTGTCCTGCGGGTCGGGGAGCCGTGAGCGATGGGCCTATCAGAATGCCACCATTAGCCAGCCCCCTGAGTGGTAAATAAACGATCGCGCCGGTACACTGCAGGTGTTGTCATGGCAACCCACTCTCAGTGCCAGCCCCGCCCACACCCGTTCTCCCCCACCGCCACCCCACCGCTCCTCTTGGTGGAGGAGTCACCGGGAGGTCAGCGAGTCAGCGCGCCGCAGCCACCACGACACGGCGCTGTTTGCCCCCCACCACCACCGCCGCCTCTCCTCCCCCTTCAATCTGCGTCCAGGTTGCAGCAAACACAGCCTCGGATACGTGTCACCTCCGCACACGCCTCAGGGAAACCTTATTTTTCCCCCTCACAGGGAACATCTTCCGTTTTAGTCCCGCAGCGAGCCCAAGCAAACGTTTATCTGTGCCCCGTTTGTGAGTTTCATGGCCTGAAAGCCAAAAAAACCAGTGAAAAACAAACAGAAGGGTGGGGGTTGGGGGGTGGGGGCATTGAGGAGTTAGCCTAGTTTTTGTCATTTGGATAATTTACTCTGCAAGCCTTTTGGAATGTCCCTATTACAGCAGGTGTACTCTGGATGAACCCATTTCAAGTGTGAGGAAGATGGACTCTGCACGCCTGACAGACTTCCACCGCCATTGGCACCCACTCCGTGATGTAGCAGTTGTATTAAAATGGCGACGCTGATAATCCAAAAGACCTTTCTCAGGGAGAATTTGAGACCGACTGCACAGATGGGCCGCGGAGATAAATAAAACTCTCTGTCACTACGGTTGGTGGAATAGTGCTGCGACGCCCCCAAGGGAGAGAAAAACTGTTTCGCTCCCTCTCTCCGATGCCTCCCCCCACCGTCCGTCTGTCTGCCTTCTCCTCCTCCTCTCCTCACGTTCTCCGAATGGGAACCGGAGCCAGCTTTCCGCAACCGGGCTTTTCCCTGCACGGTCTTATGGGGAGCATAAAAAGGCCATTTCGGCCCTAACTTTCCCCTTCGTTATGAGCTCAGACACAGCGAACTGTCAGTTTGTCAGAAAGCCAAGCACACTGGAGCATCCCAGTCAGAGCTGTCAGAGAGGTTTGCAGGGGGAAAACGATGAGGCCTGGGTGGACAATCTGCTTATTGTGGGTACCTGTTTGTGCTGTTAGAACACTTGAGCCTTGTGGTTTATTACCGTCTAAGCGGTTCATCCATCCTCGCTGTCCAAACACCGCTCATTAGCTGCAGGCCTCATTCCTCTGGCTGCAGAGAGGTGTCAGGTCCGGATGATCGGCTAAACCTCCTACACGATGCCTTTCATCATGTCAACAGAGTGCGCGTGAACCAGAACCTGAATCTGAGGCATGCACTCAGCGGAAAAAAACCCACCAATTTATTTTACATATGTGTCTGCACATGAGTGATAAACTGTCCGCACGATCGTGTCCGGTCTGAAAAAGAGGAGAGATGACTGGCACTGGGGTTTCTGCTCCAGCAGGGTGGCTTGTGCCCCCTTTGCCAAGCCTTAACTTTCCCTCGATCGCTTTCCAAATATTGATCCAGTACAGATCTGCTCATAGCCCAGCTGCTGTGATCAGATCATCATGCAGTGGTTCAGTCATGTTCCTTAAATGCTTGAAGCAGTTTGAACCAACAGTTTCATTATTTCAATGTACAGGTCTGGAAGCATAGTAAAGTGCTGTGTTCCCTGTATAAGTGTATATATATTAACTTCCATACATTTGATTCGGCTTAACGTTAACTGCGATTCTTTCAGCTACAAATAAACACACACAAAACAAAATATCTCTGTTTTCATAGAGATTCTAGCAGATTTCACCCACGATAACCAAAGCATATGTTCAACCTCTATTTATTAATTTTTAAAGCCAAATTTTAGCCTCAAATAAATTTGCCTACATTCTATTTTTAGGGTTTTTCTTGTAGGATGTTTTCTTTCAGTTCAGCAAATGAAAAATCAGAGCATTTCTGGGGTTTCTTATCTGCACAGGGACTCAGATGGTTTCCTTTCAGTCACAATACATCCTTCAGATCGATATTTATTATTTGTTCTTAGCTTGTTTCTGTTTTTTTAAATCCCCATTATTACGCTTTTGAAATGTCCTAATTGTAAATAAATGCTGTAATCATAAGTAATGAAAAAAAAACTGGTGTTTATGGGATTTATTTATTTTTTTAAGGCACAGTGGATTTAATCGGTCACCTTCAACCAGCATTTATATTTTCTCTGAACACGCACGTGAAATAATCCATCTTTTTTGTGTTGTTTTTTTAATCACAGTACAGAAATGAACCCTCGTTATAATTAGTCTGGGGAAACGGGCCAGCTGTGGCGATGGCTTTGGAGCGGTTAAAAAAAGCTGTTTTATTGTAGACACTCACTGTCTCGATAGCCTTGTTTACCGTTTGCCTCATTTTTTAATGAAAACCCTGGAGGCTAATACACAAAAAGTGTCCATTAGAGTGCCGCGCATGGCTCTTTGTGGACGGGATCCACGCTCGCCTGGATTTCCTGCGCCATATTTGACTTTAAGCATTTGTAACCTTTTCTCTGGGTTTCTGTGTTAAAATAATTCAAATGTCTCCTCTTGTGTTCAGTGGTGTGTCAAATCAGTATCAGTATCAAAGTGCAGGTTTTATTCCTGATCCCGCTTCGTTTACCTGTTCCTAGATGCCCTTTGAGCCTCACCGCTGTTTCTTTTTTTTTTTTTTGTTTGGGCCCAGGAGTACAACATTCACGGGTGGTGGGTCGGCGAACTAAACGGCACCGTGGGCATCGTCCCCAAGGACTTCCTACAGCCTGCCTACATCCTCTGAGCTCCAACAGGTACCGAGGCACTCTCTTATCATCAGCATTATGGACCATTACTGTGGCCTAATACACAGAAACGGTCCCCCTGGTACTCATCCAGATTGCCACTGAGGTATATGCAGTCGTTGACCTGCCGTTTATGGCATCTGCTGGCTGGAAGAAGTACTGCATAAAGCAATCCGAGTGCTGCAATGGGCAATGGGCGAGGATAAATATATGCAACAGAGGCATGATTACAGCATCAGTTGTCCTATTTAAGAAAATGATTCCCTAATACAGTCAGATAGGTGCAGCTTAAAATGAACACTGAATTATTAATGCGTGTTTCTCTGATAGCGTTTCTTTTTCTTTCACAGCGCTGCGGCTGCCGGCACGTCCTGCAATGAATTACACTGACACATCTGTCAGATAAGCTTTTGGCATTTCAAAATTATTCCCCTTTTATACCAATGTAAATTATTATATTATCACCTGAACCTGCTGCAGCTGTACTTACTCTTGTACACTATAAGCCATTTATAAAAGCCTGTTTTTAAAAATAAAAATAAAAATCAAAGTGCAAACTAGAGCTGGAGTAATTAGTCTGTTAATCAGTTTTGATAAGTGATCAATTGTCCTAAATGTGAGGTTTCTCATTTTCTTTATCATTTTAAGAAGTCCTAACAACTGTTTGGCACTTTTCTGAATTTTCTAAACTAAACAGTGAATGTATTAATTCAAATAAAATGACAGACACGTCAATAATTAAAAGAACCATTAGCTGCACTTTGAGTGATTAATAATTGTGCATGCATTTATCAATCCAATAAATCTGAAAATAGGACGTTGATTGTTAGTTTATAAATAATTTCCTCATAACTGACATAAAAACAGTAATGTAAAATATTTTGATGTAAACTCTGCTCAAAAATACTAAAAATATCATGTGCTTTTGTTTCTGTTGTAAAAAAAGGGGGATTATTAAAACTCAGTTTATTTTCAGCCACTAGGTGGCAGGCTTGCTTCACTGTCTTGAGTCATGTGTTAAAAGCTGCTTAATAAAATGACGTGACAGTAAAGAGGAGAAGGTTTTATTGAAATAAAATAAAATTATCATGTGCATATGTACATGGATACCATCACTCACATTACCTTCATACTCTTTGACATCTGTATTTAAACAAAACTCAAATTAAACCCAGTCATTTCCAGGAACAAAACCAGTAGAACGTTAAAATCCCTCCACAGCTTTGATGCAAACAGCTTATTAAAATAAAGTCTGATTTCTGTGCGAAACCTCACAAATACAACCTCCGGGTCCCTTTTAAATGCAGCTTAAAAGAAGCAGAAACGTTGTGGGAACAACGTCGCTGCTAAGCTGCAGACAGGTTACAGGCAAGACAATCAGAATTTCCACAGCAGGCATTCAGGATGTGTCTGAACTCGCTCATTACGACGCCAGAGGACGATGGCAGTGGACACTTCACGGTGGTCAAGCAGGCGTAAGCTTAAAAGTTCTGATATAACTGATAAATAACATGATTTCTTTTAGTGATAACTGAGTTATCGTACTTTTGTATTTTTATTTAGTTTTTATTGTAATTTATTTTTAGCTTCCAGATTTCAGCTTAGTATTTATTAGGTCTGTTTTTGTGTGTTTTGATCATTTATTTTCAGTTTAAATCTTTTTTTTAGCTTTTAAATTAAACAGCCTTGGTGATAAATAAAATTTGATACAGTGCATTTTCGTAAATGATTAACCCAAGGTTGTAAGTCTTGATTTTATTTCACACCAACTGAAATTATATTGATAATGATAATGATTAAAGTGAAATAGAAATAAAAAGAAAATTACTTTAATTTCAGTGTTTGTCTGGGACATTTTGTTTTGGTTTGAGGTTTAGGATGTCTAACTGCCTCAGAAGGGGAAAGTTTGTACTGTAAAACCTGTCATGATCTTGTGAAATGTTGACCCATGACAAATATCCTCCATATTTTAACATTTAAGAAAACTAAAATCTACACTGACACTAATAAAAACTGAAGTAAAAGTAAACATTTTCAAACCCACTGTGGAAACCAACAAATTGAACTGAAAAGGAAAGAATAAAATGAAAATAAAAACGAATTAGAAAATGAAAAACTGCTGTATTTTAAGTGCATCATGTAGCGTGCACTAATATTCTTTACATGCAGATAGCGTTACTTGATGGAAAATCCATTATAAAATCCAGTGCATACAGAGTAATGAGTGATTTCAGACACACTCTGAGTTGTGAAGAGAGGAAAACACACAAGTGTGTTAATCATGGCTACATTTCACGCAGGGCAGGTCCTCCTTTTGGATGAACCTCAGTTGATACGCCTGTGTTTTACAGGTGTCTGCTGTGGAAAAAGGCCCGCTGGAGTTAAAGCTCACATGTGTGAGGAAGAGTAAACTATACTTAAAAATAAGCTGTGCTCATCTTGCCTGAATGGAGTGTATAAATTATAAGTAAAAGCTCTTAGTGTGTGTAAAACCATGACATGGCCATAAAGGTGCAAGGTGTCCATTTCTACTTAATGAAGCTCTATAAACACAAAACAGGAATCACATTGTTACAGATCAGAAGCTCAAACAGTAGCCCGTGTGCATTTCACAGGTTGATTTAAGTGTGTCGTTTCCCTCTCACCCTTTAGTAATAAATACCAGTTTAACGCATGATCAGAGATGTGTACAAGGGGTGAACTACACGTATGCTTGTTCTTAGCCCGAGTATAATCCTGCGTTAGTGACCAGCACAGTGAAAGCTGTGAAGAATTAATAAAAGCCGGGTATAACAGAACTATTTAACAGCATGTGAAGCACATTTAAAGAGCAGTTAGGTCTCATTTAGGTCTCCAAATGTGACGAGGAACTCTAGACTTTGCTTTCACCATTCCTCCTCTCCTTACTGGGCATTTAGAGATCCCTTCCCCAAAGAGATTTAAATAAAGGTTTTTCACAATTAATCTTTTTAGTGCTGAATTTCCACTCTCCCTGTCCACTGTAGGAAACAGTGTTGTGTTTGCAAGATAACCCCCTCCAGGGTTTTTCTAGGCTCAAAATGGGCCTCAGGGGTCACAAAGGTAAGGCAAAGACTCTGTGTTAACATACTTTAACTTACAAAAAGACAGAAAAAAGTCAGAGTTCTGGTGATTTTGCTTTAGTAGAAAGCCGAAACCAATTTAGTGGGCACTAATTTTTTCATATGCAGGAAAAACCCTGACCTTATGTTAGCATTTTTGGTTGTTTATTTCTTTAATTAGATCAGTTAAACGTCTCTTGATGGTCAGTATGAACAGGAACCACAAATTACACTAAGTTTCAATAGAGACATGAAGGAATGTGAACTTATCCTTTAATTTAGGTGCATATTTTTGCCAAAATTCAGCCCCAGCTGTTTCCTCATTTAAAGGCCTCAGAGTATAAACCTAAACTTAACTCAAGCACCTTCTGCTGTTCACTGAAGCCAAATGGAGAAGTGAAGCAGTCAGGAGGGAAATCAGATCTGGTACATAACAGAGAAATTCTAATGTTAGATTCATGCCGTTTTGGAAGTGTTATACCTACATGACTGAGAGTGTGAGGTGTGTCTCGTAACCCTGACGATATGAAGACCCTGTGTACGATGGGCAGAGTTTGGAACAGAGCGTGTGATTCAGTGGATCTATATTAGAGGAAGACTCTTAACTAATGCACCTCCACCTCCTGAGTCTCCTTTGAAGGTGAGAGCGGGGCCTTTTGCTCCGTACATCTACCATCACCCAATTCAGGAGCGTGGCTGGTTGCTAAGATACTAAAATCTCCATTTTCAGTCAGATCTCCTGGAGTTACAGCAGAGTTAAGGTCTGCAGATTTACTCAGGTCACTGAGGGTGTATTGCAGCTCCTCGTCCTCCTGGACTGAAAGGTGCTGTTTTTCCTCAGGATATCCGTTCACCTGCAGGTCCATGATGTTTCTGCTGGAGGCCTCCACATCTGACCAGCGAGTGGCGTCTTCAGGAGGAGTCTTCACAAAGTTGTTTGCAACCTGGATTGAGTCCTCTGCCTCCTCACAAACGCTTTCCTCGTCACTGACCTTCACGATGCTCTCGCTGGAAGATTGCAGTGAGGAGCTGTCCTTGTCGCCCTCATCGCTTTCGTCTTTGTTGCCAGCAAAATCCAGTTCCTGTGTGTCTTCAGTATCGTCACCATCCTGTTCCGCCACAGATACACCGTTCACCATGTGGGCCTCGTCACTGATTTCTGACTCGAGCGGCGTTTCCTCTCTACCTCCTGCTTCGTCACCTTTTTGGTCATTGGCGTTGACTTCTAGAACATGAACCTCATTAACCTCAGAGATGACGGGATTCTCGGTACAGGTGTCTTCCATAGCTTCCTGAGATCTGGAATCACTTCCTAAAATGTGTTCATCACAGTTATTTTCCTTAAAATCTAAAATCTTCTCAGAATTATCACATTTTTCAGGCTCACAGTTGACTTTTCCTTCATAAGCATCCTCATTACTCTCCTGCAGCTCCACCTTTTCTTCTTCAGCTGGAGGTAAAACAATCTCCTCGATCACACTGTCCTCAAAGCCGATTCCCGTGAACGAGTGCACCTCCACCGGAGTTTGTAAACTCTGCTGGATCTGCTCAGCAGAGCTAAGACTCTCTGGACTGTCCCCCAGATAAAAGGTCGCCTCTGATGGGCCACTGTCCTCAAGAACCGCCTCAAGATGGTTGCTTTTCTGGGAAATCCTTAATGAGCATTTCTTCCTGTGGTCCTGTTCATGGACCTCCAGTAAACCTTCTAGAGGATCAGCGTCACCACATGAGACGAGCTTCGGGCTGATGGTCTCATTAAGTTGTTGGCAAGGTTGATGAGGAGCCGGGCTGTGGAGGAAAACAGGGACAAGGGTTTAGAAATTGTTCAGTTTAAACATTTTATACATTTAAAGAAGAGCTGAACGTTCAATGTACAAAAGGTTTTGGCCTCTGTGGGTAAATATTTTTCATCGATTTGGAAACCTATAGACTTCACCTGGCCTTCTCCAACATTTTTGTAGTATTTTTGCCTTTTGGAGTATTTTTAATGAAGTGGACTGTTAATATTGCCTGCTGTGTGGTTAAGTCAGCTAATGAGCTTGTTAGTTTTTGTAAGTGAAATTCTAGATTTTAATTGGTTTATTAGGAAAACTTAAAATTCCATACTCTTGTGCAAATATGGATGCTGCTGGCTTAAAAACAACAACAACAACATGGTCACAGTTAAATGCTAATGTTGAGGCTTCAAATGTCTCAGTTGGTAAAAATGCATATAGTCTATTGTTCACAATCACAGACTGTATATAGAATAATGACATAACACCACTAGTTTGTAATTTTAAGCTGTAATACACTTTAACCAGGCGATATATATTAAAATATACCATGTGAGCAACCATGAAGAATGAAATTACCCGAGGCTGAAAACATGTAAACATGTTATATCTACTCTCAAGTTTTAACATGGAAGTCTATTGGATTGGCTCACTTTTGGAGTGAGCCTTAAGTGGGCATTAGAGGTACTGCAGTCATTTTTTTTAGCCTCTGACACTGGTTGCTGTTCACAATACACCCGCATGCACAATCATCTCTGTAGGTAGTTCAGATCTTTTTCACGCACCTTTCCATTGATTCGTAAGAAACGGTCAAACATGGCTCCTTGATCAAATCGTCCTCCTGTGCCTGAGCTAGCCCCTGATTGGACGAGGCATACGTGAGGATGGCGTCTGTCACGGAGTAAGGGGTGTGGCCTTGGACACAATCCTGGATGTGACCTACTGGCAGCTGGGTCTGCAGGAAGAGGTGGAGCTGGCTGTCCGACAGACAGACGGTCATGTGCACCACTCTACAAAAGAAAGAAAGAAAAGAAAAACATGACAGAGGTAGAACAGGATTATAAAATGCTTCTTTAGATGATCAAATACTGTTTATAGAAGAAGGAGAACTCACTTGTCCAAGAAAACCTGAAGTCCCTTTCTTCTCTTCTCCAAAAAGTCCTCATTGTTGAAGGAGAAGAAAGATTTCCCTGGAAGATCTGGGACTGGTCTGTAAGGATAAATAAGAATAATTATCCATGTCTGTGGAGATTATTAGGTTAAATCTGTCACATAAACACTGTTCCAGAGGTGGATCCTCATATTTGAGGTCACTGTTTCTATAAGTGATCCCAGTGAAGCAAAGCACTCAGTCTCACTCTTTTTTTCTGGTTGGTTCTGTGTGTCACTGAAGAAACACAAGATTAAGGAAGGATCTTTCAGACATATCTGTGAATCATGCAAAGCTTCTCTCATAAAGTCCAACAATAAAAACATGGAGCTGGAAATGTGCAGAGTAGAATCACGTTAAAGCAGATCAGTTTCCTGTTCGGTCCCATTTTAATTTTGTTTCGGTAAATATCTGGCTCTCAGCTGCTAAATGCTCCACACAGAGCAGCTAATGTACATCCATTTACTTTAACTGTTTAACCACTAACGTGGGCTGAAGCGTATCCTGGCTATCACAGGGAAATAGGTAGGTACACCCCAGATAGGACTCCAGTCTATCACAGGCCTAACCCTCTAATCAGAATCACCAATTAACCTGCCATGCATGGCTTTGGGCGATGGGAGGAATCATGCAAATCCAGTGAGTGTACAATCATCTTTTTTTTTTTTTTTTAATGTGATTTTTTTTTTAAAAAGGGAAAAAAAGGAGGAACAAACTTCACAAAGCTAAACAGAGTCCTGTTTCAGGCATCCCTCTACTAGATGAGACACTATTCATCTTTGTAAAAGACAGCCTTAGATCACTAAAAGACATTTCCAAAATGTTTAATTTCTTTTAAAAGTTTTGTTGTTCTTTGTTTCTCCAGACTTTGACTCTGCATTAAAAAAATTTTTTTTTTTTTAAAGTCCCAAAAAAGTCATCCAAGTGGTTTCCATGTATCTCTAAATAAGGTATTTACATCTTGTTACAGAGAAGTGGGGTTTAACTGACTCACTTTAACACTTTAAAAAGCACAACACAAATATTCTTATTTTAAGCATCCTGGAAATCATCTTTTTTTTTTAACTCCATCTTTTAAGCTGTGAAGTTCAGGCTGTAGAATCAAAACGTCTCTGCCTGATTGTTATTTTGGGATTAATAAACCCTGGGTGGCGACCTGCTTTCATCTCTATGAGGACCAAAGAACAGAACAAAACCAGACCAGCCGACTTACACCAAACCGGCGTTCTTCTGCAGCTTCTTCTTGAGCCACACAAACTCGCTGTACCGCCGCCGCACACAGGATGTCTTGGCTGTGAAGGCTTTACTGTTGGTCTGAGAGAAAAAATAAAAGTATTGAAAATGAGAAAGATGGTGATATTTTGAGGGGGTTTTCGTACTATAATTAAAATCAAATGCCACAATAGCCTGACGCCAATAGAAAGAGAAGGGGGAAACAAAGGTGGTGTTCTCTGTGCCAGAAATATTCAAAACTACATGAAGAGATTCTTTCAAAACAGAAAAAAAAATCTCCAAATATTCTATTTACTCCTGCCTAAAAAACATAAAAATAAAGAGTCAGATGTTTTTGGCCAGTGGCTGGGTTATGAACCGGGCCAGGTTTTCAGCAAACTCATGTCACTGATGATCACACTCATGCTGTGACTTTTGTGAGTCATGTTCCAGCTGGTGAAACGGCTGCTGAGCTCATGAAGTTATCACATGTCCGATTTGTTCCAGTAACATGTGACACTTTCTAGTCATGTCTACATAACAACGAGGTCCATGGTTTTTAAAGAAATAACAGATAGAATCTAAGTTCATGCTTTTTAAGATGTAAAATAAAATGGAAGCGAGACCAAACAATGTCAAAACTACAAGTTTAGAGAAAGAATAAAGGAAGTGCTGCAAGTCCTGACATCTGAGCCCACAGCACGCTTCAGTGAGGCAGGTAGGATTACAAAGGTCATGGAAAACGTGATAAATATCATCTGCAAGTATACCCTCAGAAAAAAAAAAAAAAAAAAAAAAAAAAAAAAAAAATTTGAAAAAATAAAT
>VUQG01013093.1:31042-42235 GCA_015106755.1 Etia nguti
TGTACATATATATATATATATATATATATATATATATATATATATATATATATATATATATATATAAATGTATGAATAAGTAGGAACTACTTGTTTTAGTTAAAATTAGAATTAGTTAGATCACTGAAGCGTGTATATTAAAAATAAATACATTTTTAAAAAGGGCAATAGAAAGAATAACATTAGAAATAAATAATTAATTGTTTTAACTTTTACAGCTGTGCTTCCGAATAAATAATAAAAATAATAAATATTTAACTTAACAGTTTAATTCAGAATATTACTTAAAAAAAAAAAAGAGGGTTAATGAATAATTTTGTTCAGTTCTTCTTCCTAGATTAGCTGCCAAACAGTCACACATCAGTTTGTGTCCTTCACTAAGTGTAAACCAAATAGAAATGTTCAAATCATACTAATTTATTTATTCTGTTGTGTCTGTTTTCTATCATGCCTTCTCCATTTGGATGCCGTGGCTATGAGTAACTACATGATCCAAGACACAGCTGACTGAGTGCAAGCATCATTTCCCACGCTCCATGTTTAAAGGAGTTATAAAAGTCTTTCCCTTGTTTCAACTTGTTGAGGCCATGCTTTTTCTCAATGAGCCACAGGCAACAGCTCCTTAAGGTCTGCAAACACTCCCCGTTAAATGGTAGACTTTAGCATATTTAGATTTATGTAGGTGAGGGTCTGTTTGATCTGGAAAGATGCCATTAATTAAAGTAATGAAGCCAGAATATCTGAAAAATGTTAAAAATTTTATGAAACACTAAGTTAAAATTACAAGATGCAGTGTTAAATTAATTTATACATTATTAACGTCTTGCCATATGTCAGACATAAGACACATATTTCTGTATTACACCTTCTTGCAGCTGGTTCTTAGATTTATAGAGCACATATTATTAATGCAGTTTGCACTCTTACTTTTTATCCTTTGTTACCTAATACCATTGTTTTTTTGTGTTTTTTTTTTAATCTATCCATCCATTCATCTATCTGTGCAAGGTGTATATATGCCTGTACTGCAAATTTAGCTTTTTAAAATAATAAAGTAAAAGTACTTGATACAAAAAACAGTTACAGATACACTATTATATATGAAATGATTGTATTGCTCATCTAATCATGTTTAAAATTAAATGCAATTAACCAAAACACAAAGAGATGTAAACATTTTTCATGACACAAAACTATCATAATTTACGGTCTTTCGCGCTCAATTTTGGTCACTTCTCGTTGCAGCTTTATTTGTGTAATCATTTTTCATCTTTACCTTTTTTATGTATTTATTCCGTGTATTTTTCTGTAATATAAAGACCACTGTATTTAAACATGGTTAGCCCAGGGCCCGCTGCCTCCCTGGGACCCCGGCAGTCTCGCTCGGTAGCCCTCCCTTGCCTGGGTATTTATCCAGCTGTGCACAGATTTATAAAGCACCTCGAGCATCTATAACCTGTGTTTATAACGCAGGGAGGTCCGCTTCGTTCATCTCCAGCCCGCCGTTTGCGCGCATGCTGCTTCTGTAGATCTGTATATCGTCCGCACTGAGCGAGAGCGCTGCGTTCAAGCACTGAGCGTTCCATCCGCGTGCTTCGCGGTCTGCGCAGCGGCTCATCCTCGCGCTCCAGCGGGCGTTCCCCCCTCCTCCTTCTTCTGCTCCCTTCATACCAGACGAAGGGGCGGAAACGACACATTTCGCCGTGGAGAAGGTAGCGGCTCTGTGTTTCGACAACAAACCGACACAAACGTTATTACCGTAAATCTGCGATAGCCGTAGCTGTTTCATTTCGGCTCGGGCGGAAGTTTTAAAACAAACCGATTACACTGTAAGTCATCGGTGAGTTCCATTTTTTCCCCCTCCTCCTTCCAAACGTGCTCTAACGCTGGATTGTGCATGAGGCTAACGTTAGCTAGCTGGGAGGTTTATTTTAAGTCAGTATTAAAAAGACACCTGCTCAGGAGACAAGCTCCGTATACTGTGCGGTTATTCACGGTGTTCATATCCGACAGGCATCCCTGAGCCGCTACATTAGTTGCTACCACGAAAGCAATATGGAGGAATCGCCAGCTAGCTGCAAACTGTGGGTCCCTGCGAAGCTTTTGTCGTGCGCTCTTTTCTTCTGCCTCTCGCTCTCTGCTAACGTTAAAATTAATCCCTTCTACACTGAGCACAGAGGAGTATTTTACACCCCGACGACGCCCCTTTTCCCCCAAAGTAGCCCAGCTTATTTTTTAATTAGCCCATCCACGCTGCTGCTCAGCAGCCGCCAGGTGTTGCAAATCTCACGTTGTTGATGCTGGCTGCTACATGCACGGCCATAGATGCCTCACTACTCTGGCTCCGCTTTATTATTAATCAACTAAATTGTGAATAAAGCCAGAAATGATGGAATCGGCATACTGGGAGGATGCACACTCATTTTTGTTGTTGAACCTAGAATAAATTAAATAACAGATATGGTCAAATCTATTGTTCTTTAATAGCTGGGCAGCCTGGTCTCATGAAGCACACATCAAACAAATTCAATGGGATTTTTTTAATAAATGGGAAATTGGAATCAATAACAAAAACATCACAATATAAAGAATCTGAGTTGTTTGAGGCATGAGTAAGATCTGACAGATCAGCTTTGCACCGTTACTTTCTTCAGTTTCCACCATAAATTTGATGTACCTTGTCCCTGAGGTGAAAAACCTTTAAGGCTCTTTGCACAGTGGCAGGTTGCACACCTTATCATTACTAAAACCTTTTATCCGTTAATGGAATGAGAAAAAGTCCCAAATCTGAGCATACACCTGTGCAATTACTGTTGAGTCAATGACTGCCGCCACCTCCTCTAGTTCTCCACCTGTCCTGCAACCCCGTTATCATGAATGACTGGGGATATTTGCTTGTTTTCTTCAGGCAAAAGTTCCAGCATCACCTTCTTGCCCAGCCCAGATTCATCACTTTCATCCAATAATCCTCCACGCATGATTGTTTTTTTTGTTAGCCCACTCTGAGCTTGTTTTATTTTCCTGTATGGAAATCCCATTTCAATCAGCCCCTTTCTTCCACTTCTGTCACAAACATTACACAAACATTAAATACTGTTTCTCCTTTTTTTGCTTTTTGCTGTGCATTTCTATCATGAGTTTTCTGTTTGAATGATCCAAACTGTAGACACAACTGAGAACAACCTCTTTAGTCAGACTCCCTTGTTTAAGCTCATAGGGTCACGCTTCACCATCAACAGCGTTTGCAGACTTTTGCATATGTACATGTATGTAGGTTATGCTACTTGAGCTGGAAAAAAATGCCATTTATTAAGGTAATGAAGCCAGAATATCAGAGATTTGTTTATTTTCTGCAAAACGAGAAAAGAGGAAAAAAAAGCTGAATGAACATCCTCCACGTGTGGTGATTCCATAATTTTTGCCAGGGCTTGTATATATAATTATCTTAGTTTGCACTCTGCAGATGCACATGGAAAAACCTCCCCGCCTGTACCATTCTGTGAGCTTATATCATGTCATATAAAGTTATAAATCATAGGTAACATGAGGCAATGTAGATTAGACAATCATTTCTTTGAGAGAAAAGCTCTTAAACCTTTAAAAAAAATACCACAATCATATGCTGGTTGTAATAATCTGCATTGCCTCTCATGCTTCTCATCATTGAATCCCATTCTCCAATCCTGTTTCTTTCCAACATGCAACAATCTTGGCGTTGACCAGGCACCTGCGGGTCCCCAGGTCTACCTGATGAGTATGAGCCTGACTACAGAACCCTCTAACGATGGTCCCACTGTTACAGAAGGTTTTAAACATCATTATTTCCTAACATAAATTTCTCTGTTTCACTTGTCGTTGTGCGATTAAGGTGTGTGTCAAGAAATGAATCGTGTACGTGACTCTATAAGTATTTGTGGTTCCATTTGAACTCAGCAGACACATGTCACAACCAAATATCAGCGTTTTAACTCTGCGGGCAGTAAGAGTTCTCAGTTTCAAGCCACTGAGGCATCAGGGCCAACAGATGTGTTCTCATTTCCCCTGTTTGTAAACTGACAGAGAGCAAAATGACTTCGGCTGAGAAGAAGGAGAAGAAGGCAGATGAAGTGGCCGAGGAAGAAGAAGAGGAGGAAGAATATGTGGTGGAAAAGGTCCTGAATCGACGGGTGGTGAAAGGCAGAGTAGAGTACCTTCTTAAGTGGAAAGGCTTCTCTGAGTAAGTGTTTAAAAAAAATGTAATCATGGGTCACTGGTTGGCTCATGACAGCTCATTCACACTTTTACCTTCACCTGACATCCCAGATTTGCCTAACAAGCCCCAGGTGAAAGATGCACTTCTTAACACGAGCTATGCGAAAATTCAGGTTCCTGCTGCCGTCGGTTTTCTGTAAAAAGTTTTTAATGTTTTTCTAGCATCATTAAAGGTTTAGAGTATCTGATACTACGGCAGCTCGGTCTGCTGCTTTTCTGCTCGTTTTATTTTTTGCTTCATTTTTGCTCCAGCTGTGTCTGTGCTGCACTTAAACCTCAGGTGGGGCTCAAGAAGCTCCACCCACACACAGTGACAGGGAACAAAGATAATATTCAGAGCTAACAGGTGTTTTTAATGGTGGTAGTCATTTGTGCCTCAAAGTTTGGATGAATATATGTGTTTCAAAGGTTCACGTCTGTGGTGTGGAAATGTGAACTCTTAAGGAGCCAGATGTTGACTTTGAAAACAGCTGCTATAAGAGTTGGATGTCATTACATGCAACTTAAAATCAAATCATTTTAAGTCACCCTTCATTTCTTTATATTTTTCTTCCAAGTCTTCAGCAACAGTTCTCCAGGCTGCCTGAAGGGTTTTCAAAGTTTTTCTTTGGACATTGGCTGCTTTTTCACTCATTTTCAGTCCAGTCCTTGTAGCTGACCATTATCAGAGGAATGCTTGTTTCTTAAGGTACTTAACACTGACCTTTGAATCATTTAAGCAAAAAAAGGCACCTAACTCAATGAATGAATCATTATGTTTATACATAGCAGATGATTTAGCAAAGAACCAATAAAATAATTTAAAATTGTATGTTGATGCACTTTGTTATTAGATGCCTGTCACATCATTTGTTCCAATTTTAGTTGAATCTAAAAAAAATGCCAAAGAAAACACAGTTTGACTCGCATAAAAGTGTCTTTGCACCAACAAAGAGATTTCCAAAGAACTATTAGCCAGAAAATTGGCATATCTGGGTGAGTCCTTAAAAAAAAAAATCTATCTGATCTGTCTGCTGTTATCTGAAGCCTCCTATGAAATAGTCCCAGTCAAAAAGCCATTCTTAAGGAAGGGAAGCAGAGAGGAAAGGCTGACATGCGAAAATACTCTAAAACTGGACTGAAAATCAGTGGCAACAGGTCTTGTGGAGTAATGAATCCAAAAATTGAAATTTCTGGTTCAAATTGACGTCAATATGTACGGATAAGTGAGTGTCTACAGCCATCTGTAAAACACAGTGGAGGCTCAGTCATGGTGTAGGGCTGCATTTGAGTCACTGATGTTGGGAATTTTGTCAAAATATCAGGAATCAAAATTTTACCAAAACCAAAACAAAACCCAAAAACATCTGATTTTTGATCCGATATGCAATCTAACTGGTAGTGACCTCATTTTTCAGCAATGATGCCAAAAACACAAATACCTGGATTAAAAATGGACTGGCCTCCCCAGAGCCAGTGTGTGAGGAAATGTTATCGTATAGCTTCTGGTCATCTCAACAGAGAAAGGAACAACATCCAAGACAGAAGGCAGCCAGCATCCAAAGAAGAGCTTTGAACGTCCCTCAAGAAGCCTGGAAAACTATTCCCGAAGACTACTTAAAGAAATTATATGAAAGATTAAGAGAGTTCAGGCTGTGCTGAAGAATAAAGGAGGCTGTACTAAATATTAATTTTCAAGCTCCTTGGAATCATACAAATTCTGTTTCTGTCTTATAAACTGTATTTCCATCTAAGTTTGCATGCTTCACTAAGTCACTGCACCCATTTTCATATCAAAATACAGATAACTGAGGGGGTGATACAGTACTGTATTTTAAATATTAAGGAATACCACAGGAATGGAGGAAAAACATATCACTCCTATTTATGGGCAGCTCAATGTTGTGATTCCACTAAACTTTTATACAGAGACAGGAAAAAGGAAGTATCTTTGCAACAAGTTAGAAAAGCGCCAGGACTCAACGTGTTATTGTTACCTGACTCCAGTGATACTCAGCTGTACTCTGGAAGTAGCTTTCCCATGATGATAGTGGAGAATATTGTGACTGTAATTGTCACAAGCGACTAAATTAGGAGTTAAATCATATTTTTGTGTATTTAAATCTACAGTGAAGATAACACGTGGGAACCAGAAGAAAACCTGGACTGTCCAGATTTGATTGCAGAGTTCCTGCAGTCCCAGAAATCAGCACATGATGGAAAAAGGAAGGCGGCCGGAGAAGCAGAAGGAGATGACAGTAAATCAAAGAAGAAGAAAGATGATGTGAGTCCCAATTTTTCCATGACTCTCCTTTAATGCTAAGCTACCTAAAAATACACTTGACTGTTCAGAAAGAATGAAAGGAACACTTAACCTGATATACAAAAAAAGTCAGGATGTTGTGTAAAATGTAAATAAAAACTGAATACTGCCATCAAATTCAAAACAAGCTAATATTTTTTTTTTTTATGTCTTTTTGTTTATGAGATTTGGAAATTAATCTGTTCCGTTTTTATTTACATTTTACACAACATACCAACTTTTTAGGAATTAGTTTCTAATTTCTTGAGAACAAAATGATGCAATAAAAGTGGAAACCAAAATTACCAGTCCTTTGATGACTGTATTCGTTCTTGTATGCATTCCCAACAACATTTGGGCATGCTTCTTCACCTCCTAGACCTGAATCATCAGTCTGTGGTGCTGTGTGGCCCATCTGATGTACCAATAGTGTCCCAGAGGTTCTCTGTTGGATTCAGATCCTGGGAACATGAGGGGCATTCGGTGGCTTCAATGCCTTCATCGTTTAGGACCATGAGGCTGGGCAGGACAAACCCAGGGCTCTCTGTGCCAGCTTAAGGTCTGACACCTATTGTGAGGATTTCATCCCAGTACCTTTAACACAGAAGTCCCTCCTATGATCATCAATGACCCACTTCTCAAGACTCTCACATCTGTCACACATGCTCAGTGTGAACCTCTCCCTTTTATCTTTGAAGAGGGCAGGGCGCCAGTTGTGGACCTGCCAGTTCTAATGTGGTTTTTTTTTTGCTGTGAATACCAGTTGAGCTGCAGAGTGCTGGGCTGTGAGTTAGGTCAGAGCCGTGCACATGACTAGCCAGCTGGAGGTCGTTTTGTTGGGCTCTGGCAGTGTTCCCCCTGTTCCTCCTCGAACAAAGTAGCAGATACCTGTCCTGCTGCTGGATTGATAACCTTTGTGTAGAGGCTCATCTGCTGGTATCTCCTCCACACTGATGAGACTGTGCTGGGAGACACAGCAAACCTATCAGAACCATTTGCTGTACTATCAGGAGACGACGCAGACTCGGTAGAGAAGAGCTGTAGTTAGAACCCAGGACCTATCAGAAATGTCTTTTATGATCGGTTAGAAATCTTTCTGTCTCCGATTTGATGTTTTTTCTGTGGGCATTCTGTATTAGGATGGATTTAAGTTGTATTTTGTTTCTTGATCCTCAGACAGAGAAGTTAAGGGGCTTTGCTCGAGGTCTGGATCCAGAAAGGATTATCGGGGCCACAGATTCCACAGGAGAACTCATGTTCCTCATGAAATGGTGTGTAAGCGCTGCCCCACACGTTGGGGAATTAAAATGTGCCATTAAATGTGTTTCTGTGGTAGGTTAGATGACTTTTTCCTTTGCCCTTTTTAAAGGAAAAATTCAGATGAGGCAGACCTTGTGCCGGCGAAAGAGGCCAACGTGAAGTGTCCGCAAGTGGTCATCTCTTTCTACGAAGAACGGCTCACCTGGCACTCGTACCCCTCCGAAGACGAGAAGAAGGATGAGAAAAACTAGCACAGGGCGAGGGGGCAGGGGGAGAAGAAATGTAGTTTTGAACTTCAGTGTACTTTCCATGAGGGAGGGGAGGGGAGGCGAAGAAGGGGGGTGGGCGAGAGACAAGCAAGACATCCTGGACTCATTAGTCTTCTTGGCGTAGTATCACTCATTCGATTCTACTTTTATCCAGATAAAAACTCAGTGTAAATATCCTTCAGATTTGCTTGACAAAAACCAGCTCAAATGAAGCAGTGTTAATTTTCCCTTCACCAGGCTTTCGCTGTCCTTTCCACATCTGGCTCATCTTGCTATGACATCGTATCAGTGAGGTGATGTTTTCATTTCTTTAGCGTGCCATTGTTTTTACTCTGTTCATCGGTGCTCTCTGGGGCCAAAACTGTGTTCATCTTAGGCGTTTCCTTAGCACCCGTATCAATGTACGGTTATGAACAACTTCTGTAATATTTTGTTCTTTGGTAATCTTTGTAGTGTTTGTCACGTATTGCTTGTCACTTTTGGAGATTAAACCACTTTTTGTTACAGTGGTGTCGTGTCACTTTAAATTTTAAGATAATTATCGTCTTCATATTCTGGTTAATTTATCACACTAACTAAAAATGTGGTTTTAGTCCAAGGTAACATGTCTGTCTGTTGTTTAGATGCCTCAATTTTTCAGATTTTCTTTATCACATGCAGGTTAAAAGTCACTTTAGAGAGAAAAAGTTGGATTGCATTTCAACAAATACCATAATGCAATACTGAGACCATTGGAACAGAGCAGGAAGTCAAACAGGGTTTCTGCTGTCTGGACAGCCTGGTTACTCCAAGGTAAACCATTGTTCGAGGTATAATAACTGACTTAAAGGGGACCGATCAGGGTATATCTGCATGACAAGCATAAAGATGACGGTTTGATTTCAGCCAGAGACACAAATCCCCTCTGGCGTTGCATCAGGAAGGGCATCCGGTGTAAAATTCGCTGTGGCGACACCTTGTGACGAGGAAGCGGCTGAAAGTAAACATGGACCGACTTTCAAACAATATGTGAGATCTCAAAGGCTATTTATGATGTCAAAGAGTAAATATTCCTAATCTGATCATCTCAGACACAGCAGCAGTCCCACCCAGCTGCTGTTCGAACAGGGCACGTTAAGCTACAAAATCAAACTTGAAATACAAGTACATGGAAATGTTGAGGTAATCTGTCAGCTCTACAGAAGCATAAAGAAAGAACAATTGCACAGTTATTTATAAGATCTTAGGCAAGGCAAAGTCGGTGATTTACATTCCTACCTTACCTACTGCTCTGGGAAGTGCCTAAAGAATGAGATCGCAGACACAAGCGGCCAAAATGAGCTTCGTCTGGAGGGTTTCTGGGCTCAGCATTACAGATCAGGGGAGGGGCTCAGAGCAGAGCCAGTGCTTGACAGTGAAAGGAGCCAGCTGGAGTGGTTCGAGTATCTGACCATGATGCCTCTTGAATGCATCCCAGGTGAGATGTTTCAGGCATACCCTACAGGGAGGACACGCTGGTGAATGATATCTCTCAAGAACACCTCAGTATCTCCCTCCAGAGGAGCTGCAGGAGTTGCCTGAATTATTGATGTTTGACACTCCATATTCAAACCTTGTTTGCAAGCAGCAGCCAATCAGTAAAAAAAAAAAAAGTGGCTTAAAGGGAGGGGATGACCTGAGGGGCTGGTCAGTATTAGATAAATAGGGATTATTTTGAGCTGTGGATCAAGCAATGCTACTCTAAAAATAATAGAAAAAAAAGGAAGCTGGAAATAAACCTGAGCGGTCGACTTTAAATGTAGACCTGCCTCTTTGTTATATTTTCGGGTTGTTCACGGTCAAGGTATCTAGTGCCTTCGCTGACAGGAAGCCTGAAACATGGACAACTAGAACACAAGAGTCACAGGTGAAAATAAAAACACTTTATTAATCAATAAAAACAATTCTTGATTGCCAGCAAATACCTCAAAACGGAGGGAACTACATCCAAACTCAAAGCAGAGGGTGTGACCGTTAATGGAGACGTTTTTAAACAGACTACATAAAATCATAACAAACACAAACATGAAAATATTTACAGAACAGGACAGACAAAAAAGTGCACTAAGTAGTAGCAGTACTAAGTAGTTGGTGTTACACTGAAGTGAATGTTAACCAGAGGTTCATGCCTGAATATCACATTTAATGAGGACATTTCTCCGTTCAAAACTGTTTTTTTTGGACATCATCTTAATGTTGCGAGTTCTGTTCAGCCTCTTGGAAAAAGATCTAGCCTATCTCCTATCTCAGCTGACACAACAGACTTATTTTTATTTATTTATTTTTTTAAGAAGGTGATATAACACATGTACTGACAAACTTCATTCAAATAGACAAGTAATAGCACTTCTACTTTGAGAACATTTTTTTTTTTTTAATCCCTCCTCTCTTCGGTTCTCAAAACCCATAAAAGTGACGATAATGTTAAATAAAGGCATTCAGATCAAAGTGGCCACGACACGCGTCGTCATTTCAGACATTCGAGTCGCTTTTGCGGCACGTTATCACTCGTGTGGCTCGCTCTGTTATAAACACAAAAACTTGATTGAAGCCAACACTTTGGCTTTACAGCAGTTTAAAAAAAAATCCTCAAGTGGTTTTTCGTAGAGTCACAACGGCGTACCAGGGTCATTCAAGGTAAAACAAAATCTACAGGTCGAGGAGGAGGCGGCAACTTGATGAAAACTGTGATTTTATAGAGAGAACCCTAAAAAATTTTCAAGAAAGAAAATTGGCAAATATGAGTAGAAACTGAATACTCGCAAAGTGTTTTTTTTTTGTTTTTTAAAGTCAAGCAACCATCTCTAACCAAAAAAATATTTTTAGTTTTCTTGTAAAGTTACAACTTTAAGTTTTTGAATTGACCTTTTAAAAAAAAAAAAAAACCACAATTTACTTTTTTACTTTTTTTACGTCTTCTTTTCTCATTCATTTGCAACTAGTTTTCTCTGAAATTTGCTATTTTTAAATGTAAATTGTCTGTTTTTTTCTCATAAATTTGTCTTTTTTTAAAAGATTTTTTTTTTTTTTTTTTTTTTTTTTTTTTTTTTTTTTTTTTCCGCCTGTCCCGTTTGGATGTTTTGCCATCAGAATTATTGTCTGAAGGCCAAGTTA
>VUQG01013096.1:5706-24325 GCA_015106755.1 Etia nguti
ACTATGCAAATTATGTAGCAAACCGGTCCCCACCACAGACTCAAACATGACAAACTTCTTCTACCACCTATGCAAGAATCGCGTGAAAGAGTATGGAGAGAGTTTACGGATGAGAAGCAAAAAAAGAGCTCAAAATAAACCTTAGACTCAAACGTTAGAACAGGCTTTCCCCCACAGCACGCCATGTAATAAATATTCGCAAAGAAAATGGCGGCCGTTACAACTTGTATCTAAAAATATATAGTTTTGTTCATCGGTCAAAACACTCGACTCTAGGTACACGACGCCCAGCTGAAAACACTTCACACAAGTCGAGTTGCCCGAGATTCACAGAATTTAAAGAAAAAGCACTATTTTGTGATATACATCATTATCGGGATGAGAAATGTCCTATATCGGGATATGAGCTTTTGGTCATAACGCACAGCCCTAATTCAGAACTGCCTTATTTCTTCATGGTGCAGATTCAACAAGGTGCTGGAAACATTCTTGGTGACTGTGGAGGCCATTTGAGTACAACGAATTGTCAAGTTCAAGAAACCAGTTGATGATCTGAGCTTTGTGATATGTTACATTAACCATGAGAAGATGGATGTAATGTGGTCACTAAGGGATGGACATTGTCAGCAGTAATACTCAGGTACGCTTTGACATTTATACTATGCTCAGTTACTATTAAGAGGCCCAAAGTTACAGATTAATACACCATCACCACTAGCCTGAGCCGTTGATACAAGGCAGCATTCCAAATTTGGACCCCCACCTTCCTAATGTTGCAGCAGAAATGGAGACTCGTCAAACCAGTCAATGTTTTCTTTAATCTTCTACTGTCCAACTTTTGGTGAGTCTGTATAAATTTATAGCCTCAATTTCCTGTTCTGACACCCAGTGTGGTCTTCTGCTGCTGTAGCCCATCTGCTTCAAGGTTCAATGTGTTGTGTGCTCAGAGATGCTCCTCTGCATACTTTGGTTGTAAGAAGTGGTTATTGGAGTTGCTGTTGCCTTCCTGTTAGCAGACTGGCCATTCTCTTCTAGTATGAAAATGTAGTTCAAACAAATCAAATCAAAATTTAGTTTATTTCATGTGTTGAACTAAAACAAGCTCAGGGCATTGGGGACAATTTAAAACGCAAGAAACTGTGTAGTAGAGAAGTGGAACAGGATGAGGCCGTTCTAAAGGATACTGGTTTAGATAAAGAGGACTGGGGGATGGAATATTGTCATTACTGTGGGTGGATAGGAAAATGAACCACAAGATAAGAGAAACTGTTCAGCATAAACATGAAAAAACACAGCAGAATGAAGGAGGCAAAGGGAATGGAAAGCTGAAGTCAGAAAAAAGGACAGAACTAGGTAACTATGCTCACTAGCTGTTGTGATAGAAAGTTAGCTTTTATGACTTTTTTTTATTGTAGCGACAGGATACTTTTTACATTAGTTAAAATTGATCAGAGGCCACAATCAAGCAGCGTTTTCTTCGTTTCACCTGTCACATATCCCAGAGAATCTGAGAGCGAACAAACCAGAGGAAATAACAGGCATGAGATGAGAAATAAAGATAAATCCATATTTTATTCCATTCTCTCTCATTCTGATTTTTAATCCACAAGAAATTTAAAGTGAGTCCCAGTCATCACCACCCCCAGTGACAAACATAATCAGTATAAAACAGACAACAAATACTGAACTTACAACACACTCAGATCTGCCTGGGTCCCCCTCTTAAAACATACAACCACAAAAAAAAGACATCTGAGGAACCTCCAACCCAAAGCAGTGAGAGATTTCAGGTATCTTTGAAATGAAGCTTCTCGTTTGCACCCGTGTGACTTTGAGCTTTTTAAAACGCTGCTCAGGTGCCAACAAACAAAAGCTGTTTTTTCCTTTTTTCTCGTGAGCGTCCCAGTCAGATTTGAGAGCGTAATGTGAATCTGTGTCTTTAGATTTTGTGTCCACCAGGTGTTTCTTACCAGGGAGCAGCGCTAAACAGTTCCTGTCATGGCCTGATCACTCAATACAGTATAAGGTTGGGAAAAAAAGAAGGAAATTTTGCTTTAAGCTGAAACAATTTGAACCTCTAGTGCTCACCGCTGTAAAAGTTTAAATCATGCTAAGGCTGTCAGCGCTGTGGGAGACATGCAGAGTGTCATTTCCACTGTAAACAACAAGAATAGGAACTGAGTCTGAGAAAATATTCCCGGTGGACACAAAAGTCTTTTGTAGGTGCAATACATGTTCCCAGTAACAGTGTCCAAGGAAAAAAAAAAGACTTTGACGCATTACCATACGCGAGCATACCAACCAACAGATGACGACACTTTCAGTTAAACAAGATTAGTGTTTAATATATATTACCAAAAGCAAAAAAAAATATATAACATTTACTTTATATTTTCTCCCCTCCCAAAACAAAGAAAAAAAAAGATGTTTCACTAAAGGTAAATGAGTAAAGTTCAGACTTGACACCTCATGTTAACGCTAAAGGGATTGTCATAAAAGGGGTTTTCTTATCTGAACCTAATTTCGGCATGGACGCCATAAATGAAGGAGACGTGTGATTTTCAGTGGTGAAAAAGAAAGTCAGACCATCAACGCCAGTGTGTCTTCATAAAGGGAGTTTTGCGAGTTATTTACTGTAGTTTGTACCTTTCATCAATAATGGGAAACAATAGATTAAAGTGTCATGTTACCCCTGACGAAAGCTGTGTATGTGTTAATTAAACCGCTCCCTTTACAATTTACACAACTATCTAGAGAATACTGCTGAAAGAAACTGCATGTTAGGACATGTCATCAGACAAAAACAAAGAAAATGGAAAAAAAGGAACCTCAAAATTACAAAGATAGCAGCAAATGATGTAAAGAGCCAAAGGCAGTTGAAATAAACATAGTTTTGAATCTGAAATAATACAATAATGTGGCAACAGCTTGTAAGAACCTGGCAAGCTCAGCTTATGTTCACCTTTTTGTTAAGGTTTAAAATTACTTTTCCCCCCCAAGTCACGAATACAAATCCTCCCGCTGAATCCCAGGACATGGGAAGCCCGTTATAAGGTGTCACATATGGCCGGTGCAGTGAGGGCTTTTTCTGTGATGGGGTAGTAATATAAATAAATGTAGATTACCAATTATTTCTAGCTGACTTGCATGCTGATATAGTGCTCTAAACAGAAAATTAAAGCAACTAAATACCAGTTTTCAGTAATAGTTAGATTTTTTGTCTTAGTTCCCCTTTTCTGTGAAGGCTAGGAACGTCTTCCTTTTAATGTGCAGCACTGATTCTATTTGTGCATTGAGGAATTGTGGGGCCAAGCTGTGTTAAATGTTTGCCTTCTGACTTTACATACTAATAAATGTTTGAATCTAAGCTTTTTTTTAATCGTTTTCTGCCAGTGTGTGTGCATTAGTGTGTCAGCAGCTGTCCTCCAAGGCGTTGACAACTTGCTCTAAAATGTCAGGGCATCGGTCGGCGATCTGCTGCAGGACTTGATTGGCGTACTCCTGGAGCTCCGCCCCCTCCCTCTCACACAGTGCTAACTCCGCCTCCAACTGAGGAAAAAAAGGCCAGAAAGAGAGGGGAGAGATTTTAGACTTTTTTTAAAGCCAAAAAAAAAGAAATACTTTCATGAAAAAACTTTCATATTAACTTTCTCTCTCATGGTGTTCAGGTCTGTAGGATAAATACGCAGCCAGTTAGTTTAGCTCAGAGTAAAAACTAACAGGGTGCCACCTCCTGGATTGAAAAATCAAAACATGGCCAAGTGCCAAAAACTGCAGTTCCACAAATATCCACTAGAAGTTGTCTCCAAAACACAGAACCCCCCCCCAAAAAACACAGATTACTGTGGGTGCAAAACAGACTTCTGGTGCTGCAGAAGTCTCAGCTACTCATTTCAGGCCATACTGCATCGAGGTTTTTTTCATCTGACGTCATGTGAACATAGCTAAAGGTTTGTCCATGACAATCTGATAGCATCTGATGCAGTAACTAGTTTTTGGTACAGAACCTTCTTTATAAGTGATTTCACCGAGTGAGAACCAAAAACCTCAAGAAAGCACTGCCAACCAGCAGAGGAATACACATTTTCCCTTTACGACAGGTGGTTGCCAGATGGTTGCAGACCAGTTTCTAAGTTTTAGCTCCCAGACAGTCAAAATGCCCCCCAAAAAACCCCAAACAAACAAACAAACAAACAAACAAACAAAGAATAAAAATGGGAATCACAAAGCACTGGGTGAAGTTTTTATGCTTGCTATATCCACTTTTTAGATACCAAAACAAGCACAGCTAGCTTTAAATGAGAGCAAAAAATGTATTTTCCATTAGAAGTATTATTTCTAAACAATCAAATTATGTCAGAATTCTTGGTTGGTTAGAATTATTTGACATTTCCAGAGATAACACAAATGTGATATGCTGATAAACTATTAAACTGAACAAGAATCAGGGTAGCTGTTTACACCTATATCTTGCTAAGCTAACTGGCAAGTGGTTATGTTTAAGAAGAAAGTCAAACTATCCTGTTTGGCTGTTTTGACTGATGAGAAGCAAAAAATAGTCCAATGGATGATCACTGAGCAGGGTTTAGGACACACAAACAAAAACACACACACACACACACACACACACACACACACACACACGCATCAGACTTCAA
This sequence comes from Etia nguti, assembly GCA_015106755.1. Taxonomy (NCBI): domain Eukaryota; kingdom Metazoa; phylum Chordata; class Actinopteri; order Cichliformes; family Cichlidae; genus Etia; species Etia nguti. The sequence continues at coordinate 10,365 of VUQG01013096.1, forward strand.
TCTGAAACACCAAATTGTAGTTCTTTCTGTTCGGACAGAGTGGAAAATTTCTCTGAGAGAGCGCTAATATTATTTTCTTTGGCTGCAGTTGGGCTGAGACGTCAAACCTAACTGACATAATGACCAATACATCTGTATCAATACGAGAGCCGCTAAAACAGTCATGTAACACAAGCCCACATTTATGTTTGTCTGTGTCTGTGTGTGAGTATATGTGTGTGTGAGGCCTGGGTCAGATATTGGCAAATATTCCCTCGTTAAGTCTTAACCTCTTCCCTCTGCTCTCATCTGTTAGCCAGAAAATCTCAGTGGTATTTTATATCACAGTGACTTTATTCTCTATGTGTAAAACTGATGCAAGTAATAACACTGTTAATGATTAATGATAATCTATCCAATAAATTACTTGGAAAAGGAAGTCATTATCCATATATCTTGCTGTTATATTAATTATTGGAAATAGTCCACAGTTGTGTATAAAGGCACAATGAAAGTGCTAATCAAAGATACTATCAAGTTGCATTTTGGGAAATGCAAGATGTGTTTAAATACTTGGACCAGAAAGACAACGAGCTAAACATTTTTACCACAGTTTTAAAACTTCTTTTGTTTAGCCTGCAAGTCTCCAGGAAGTTGCAATGTAAACTGCTGAAATGTCATTGAGGATGTCAAAAAAAAAAACCCTATTTTAATATGAATCCAATTTTGTATTGAATATTATTAGTTGTACATCCATCAATTTTCCCTGGTGGAGCCTATGACATTAGTGGTTACTACTCAGTCACAGAGACAGAAAACCATACATGCCAGCAATTAAACTAGCTCATCATCTTATTCTTTGGCTTCTGTTTTTAAGGGTCACCACAGAAGATAATCTGTCATCATCACATCCTATCCCCAGTATCCTCGTTTGCCACACCAACCCTCTGCATGTGCTTCTTCGCTACAATCAGGAACCTTCCCTGTGGTTTTCCTCTTGCCTGGCAACCCCCTCTTTAACATCCTTTATACGATATAGCCACCATCCCACCTCTGCTCTTGTCCAAACCATCTCAGCCTTGCCTCTCAACCTGAGTTGTCCCTTTGACATGCTCATTTCTCATCCTGTCCCTCTTCATCACTCAATAAAAAACCTATCATCTTCAACTCTGCCACCAGCTCTGCCTCCTGTCTTTTTGCTTTAAACCATACATCACAGCAGGTCTCACCACCATCTTGTAAACCTTCCCTTTCAGTCCTGCTGCTATCCATCTGTCACAAATCACCCCTGACACTAGTCTCCACCCACTCCTGCACTCTCTTCTTTTCCTCTTTTGTGCACTGTCTGTTGCGTTGTATGGCTGACTCCACGTATTTAAACTCACCCTCCTTCACTACCTCTACTCCTTGCATCTTCACTGTTGCACCTGCTTCCCTTTCTTTCACAGACATCTATTCTGTCTTGCTTCTACTGACTTTCATTCCTCATTTCTCCACTTCTACCTCTCCAGGCTGTTTTCTACCTGTTCCCTACTATCACTGCATCTTATCTAGTTTCACTTAACTGCAGTACATGAAAAAAACCCCACATAGGCACAAGGAGAACATGCAAAAGTCCAAGTCTGAACCCAGAAGCTGAGAGGAGACCAAGCTACCTAAACTAAAACATACTATTTTGTAGAGCCAAAAGGAAAGTCTGACAGGCAAAGAATGCATATAATGGGAGAAGATAATCAAAGTAATATGCAAGAAGAGAATGGGACAAAAATGGAGAGACTGAGCAAGTTTGGTTCAATTTGGCCTATTCTGAAAGCCCCATTAGTTTCAGACAGCAGGGAACAACCCCCCACAGCAAAAACAAGAACAAAAAAATTAATGACTTATTCAGTCTTTCCAGGTGATGTAGGCAAAAAACAGATGCTTTGCAAAACAACAACTTTGGAGGTCTTTGGAATAATTTTGACACGTTCGTTCAGGCCTCTGATGAATCACGGTTGCGTACCATTCGAAAGTGATGAGCTGTCGAACAGAGTGATGATTTCTGAGCACATAGTCCAACTTTTATCACTTATCTCTCTCTGTTCTATCTGCCCTCATTATCTGCACCTTGATTTTTTTTTATCATTTCCACTGATTTGCTGTCCTCATTCTTACTCTGGCCAATGTCCTTGCACACTGGTGTTAGAAGAATTAGAAAGCCCCATTACACTTTTCTACACTGATGGTGTTTGCAGGTGATTCAGCTTAACGGCCTTGCATTTTAGTTGCAATCACCCAGAAAAACACAGCAGTAAAGATAAGACTGTAAGACAACTGAGAAGAGATAAATAGTTTAGTATCTGTCTGCTGCATCTGCTTTCTGACTCAGGCAACCTCGACCTACACCTGAGGAAAAAGAGTTCAAAAAGTGCCTAAAAATCTGAAATTAATGGGTTAAACACAACTTAAAAACAGGATGACGATAAAAAAAAAAAACAAGAGCCACGCTGTTATGATATTAAGTCATACCACGATCCATGACTCATGTGTTTTTAGGCATAAAATTGATCAGCAATGTCTCAAGGAAATCAAAAAGGCATGTTGGTTACCACCTCAATCATCTTACTTAACGAACACCAGAACAGCTGTAATAATTTGCACATTTAGTTTTATAAATTCAGTACCTCTCGTGTCCATAAGAACATATCACATCATGCAGAACAGTCGACTGTTTGGTCATCGGCAGCTTTTATGTAAAACCAGCTTTAGGAAAATTTTGATGTGTACAGTCTGGAGCTTGTTTTTAAAATTTAGTCTGTCATTACTAAACTGGTGATTGTAACAGAAAACTTTACAATGCTGCAACATATGTTACACCTCAGTTTAGAAAATCAGCTGTTCCTTCATTTTCAGGTTTGTGACTAATTACAATAACCAGCGTCTTCTTACACTCTATCCAAAATTGTATACTGTAATTCTGTGAGATACACCGAAATGCACAATTTTTACAAGGGCATACATTTGTTGTCGTAGGCTACCTCTTCTGCTCAACATTGGTTGATCCAGTTACACACAGATGACCAACTATGTCAAACTATCTGTCTTCTCTGTCCAAAATGTGAGCATCTACAATGTAAGAGCAGTTTTTCCTATGAGGTACCATAGACCTGTGGAGTGGTTGTTTGGTCCTCTTATGTATAGGTCCTGGCACACCTCACTGCAAGTTGTGCAGTGTCGTGCATGCTGTGCCGTGAAGCAGAGAAAACAGATGATTGGAGAGAGGTGATGGCCATTCGACACCAAGCGAGCCCTTTCCAGGCGATCTAACTGCCAGTCCACCCTCAACCCATTTGACCTTAAGAACTTACATGGCAGTAAGGTGGGCAATGATTCACAAAGATGTCCTGACATGTCCCACTAGAGGTTAAATACCTGGGACTCCTCAACAGCTTTTAAAACTATAGAAGGCTTTCGAGAGGTCTTAAAGAGGTTCTTTAAGAGGCCATCTTAAAGAACCTAAAAGAAATCCAGTTGCCTTTGAGTCAAGCACTATCATAAGATGGATGACTGAGGATATAGCCACTAATTAATATAGTTTAATTATATTAACAGATATTATAATTAAGGTCCCTGGTACACCAGCTAATACGGTTGATGTCACTGATAACCCACACTGCCTATTGGCAAAAGTCATATGGGGTATGTTATTTAAGTCACTTTAGCCTGTCTTCCTCTGCAAGCTGCTTTGCAACCTACTTCTCTTTTCATTGTGTCTTATTCATGTTCGGATTTTTGTTATGCCTGCTCTGTTCAGTACCAGAGGTCTTACCGCTTTTCTCTGCAAAGAACAAAACCGTACTGCCAAATGTAAATTACTGCACATGGAATAACAATCTTCTTTTGACCAAAGTGGCCCTGACTGAAATTATTTTGTGACCGACTGTAAGGAAATCTCCAATATGATCCCCTTTTTCAGTAATGAAAACAAAAACGAATGTCAAGATGACCTTGATCCCCCTCTTGCTTCCCCTCTTTTTTCATGCCTGCAAGTATAATGATCTCCATTAAAAAGCTGAGTTGCAACATTCTTAGATTGTTACAATTAACCAAGGGAGAAAAATATTCTCATAACTGATATCATGACTGATATGATGAATGATGGCCAAAACTAGAAAAACAAAACCCAGCTTTCTTTAGAAAATGATCAAAATTTAATACTCGGTAGGGGGAAAAAAAGCCTTTTTGTTGCCAAGCAATAGACTTCCTCTCTTGCTATACATAATCCAAAAGTCGTTAATGACCCAAAGAAATTAAATATAAACAGTTTCCAGGTATGAGGTACTGGTTTGGATGTTTTGGTTGTAAGCTCCCATGGATCGTGTCTCATGCAATCACAGTGTGTGGTCAGAGAGAAATGCAGACGAAATAATGAAAGTGGGAAAAATTTGCCAGATTCATGACTCTTGTAACTGTGTGCGTGTTTGTGTGTGAGTGTGTGTATGCACATGCATGCATGTGTGTGTTTATAAGTGTAGGTGTTGGTGAGTTGGTGTGTGATCCAGTGGTTTGGGTTTTTACATGCCGGGTGTGTGTGAGTGCACAGCGTGAGGCTAAAGCAAACGCTGTAAGCTTGAGGTCTGATTTATGGAGTGGCAGAGAGGATTGTGGGAAACAGAGAGGCAGACAAGGTAGACAGAGGTACACGTAAGATGTGTGTTTGTGCAATAGAGAGAGAGTTTGCTGAAGATGATTTTTACTGCAGCCATTAAAGCTCCATTATGGTGATGGATTACTATCTATCATGCACACGCACACACACAGAAGCGCACACGCTGGTTATCAGCATGAGAATCAGGGTGAGGTACGGTGTGTGCGCACTGACCCTTTGACACACACTGCAAAGATTGGACCTGCAAAGGAATGCTTATATTTTCTAAAGAAACCGTAACACTGTGTGGAGATAGCCGTGCTGAGATTAACGGAGAGAGAGAAACGAACAAACAGCAAAGAGGCAAAAAGACACAGAAGAACAAATATATAACTAGAATGCATTAGTATCTGTAAGCAGAACAACTGCCTGCTGCAGACACACCAGCATCTTCGGTTTTGTTACTACAGTTTTTAAGTTACAGATGATTATGAGAGCAGAAGTCTATGGATGCAGCTTGGAAACGAAGTTCGACTCGGTGTTACCCGATAACTTTATGCTCTTGTCTAGATCGTCTCAATTAAGAACTCTATGTCATAAAGTTGAGTTCAAAAAGAACTATACATATAGTACAATCGTATCTGGAGCCAGTTTTTGTTATTTGTTCCCTTTTGTTGGAGTTATTGTGTCAGGAACTGGTAGTTTACTGACATTAGTGATCAGCACTCGTAATTTCATAATAGAGGGGCTAAGGTGGAGAAAGCAAAAACAATTTAATTTCTTTTCATTGAATTTCTGTGTAAATTCAACACAAATCCTTCTGTAATGGCTAATCCACCATAGTTTAATGCTAAAATATAATTATTGTTGTTTTCCATCAATTTCAAATTTATTGTCGCACAAAAAAAGCTGAAAAAAATAGTAAATATCCTTTTTTTCAGCAGTTTGAAAGTACAGTCATTTACTTAGTTTAGTGGTTGAATGCTATGCTTGATTAATTTAATTTAATTTAAATAATTTCTGACTTCTCAGAGAAGTCCAGTGTGCCAGCTCAAATCTGGGTATAAAAATGTAAATGTAGCTTTTTTTAAAAAAAAAAAAATCCTAATAAATAATATTATTTTCAGTTTTAAATTAGTTTATGACAGATTTCTAAAATATTTGTGTTTACTTGTTTTTATGACAGCTGATCTAATAAATGTGTTTTATGTTTTTATATCGTACAGTATTGTATATTTGTTTCTTTTTTTTTTGCAGATATTGCATGTCTAGGACTGGCAGGATATTTAGAGCTAAAAAACAAAAGCAGAAAGTTGAGTCTTGTCTGTCAGTGAGCATTAATGATGCACTTTCACCAAACTGAATGTTAAATTAGCTTTAATAAGAAAGGAATTCAGCCCTGCGGTGTAAAAATCTGAATTAAATCATTTTTAACACTTTGCTGATAAAGTGTAACGATAAAACACACAAACTGCAAGAACATTAAGATGTTACAACTGACAGGAAAAAGTACAGCGCTGCAAAAAGGCAGGAAATGTTTAGGGTAAAAGGTGAAATGGTTGTTTTTGCATTAATGATATAATCTGCTTGAAACAACACTGGAGATTGATCGGTGATGTCGGGATACAGAAAAAGTCTAGTGAGCAAATTTTTACCTAATAATATCCTGCAAAAGCATAAATGCAGGAAGTAAAGATGCAATCACAGATGGTTTATGAAGCTTCTCTGAGTGGTGCTACAGAAACTCTTTGTATGAGGAACAGCAAAGGGATAAAGTATAACAGGCCTACACAGACGGTCATAATCCCTGTCTCTCTGCCCGTCTCTATTTAAACCATTATACTCTAACCGGCTTATACTGTATGTAGACTGCTTTAGAAGTTGGCTGCCTTTACTGTGCCAAGCCCAAAAGCACCAAAGTGTGTGTGTGTGTGTGTGTGCTTTCCTGCCCAGGCAGCTCAGCTAATAACACGAGCTAACAAGCTGCAGTGGGAATAGAGCTTGAGGACTTGTGCCTTAAACTGTTCCTTGAGGACTAAAATACTGCACTGTTCAAGCACCGCAGTTTTGTAAAGAAAAAAATCATGGGAAGTGTTTTGCAGGCAATTCAACATCACTTGGTAATTTTATTTTATTAGGTTATATAATCAGCCAAATTGACTACAGGAACATATTCATATTTACAAGCCCAGAGTCTGATAGGAGTTTCTTGGGAGGGACAGGCGATTAAACACTCAAATCTGGGAGCCCTCAAACCTTCCGATAAAGGTGCTTTTGAATATATGTGTGGTAACTGTAACAGTGGGAGACTTTTAAAGGGAACCAAACTTGCAGAGCGAGACCTAAAACCTTAATCGGCCCTAGAGGAGTGACTATACATGGCTGGACTTACAACACTAATGGCTGCAGAAATAAGCAGCAGAAACAGACTGCAGCATTGACTGTATATACTGTAGGTGTAACCTCCCAGTAGGCCAATCTGAAAAGATGGTGGCAATTTAATATAAAATAATCCACAGTTCTAAGGTTGTACAAGAATTTATTTATTTATTTATTTATTCTTTGGTTTGATTTGGTTTTCTTATTAAAATGGAAGTGCTACTTTACATGCAATGCACAGGTGCAACAAAAGTAAGCTTAGATGCTTTAAAAATGGATATGCTTTTAAAAAAGAAAGACACCAAGCAAGCTAATGAGGGTCCAAAGCACTTTTCCAAAGCTGGGCAATTTATCTTAAAATATCTAAAAGCTTGCTACTGAGCAGTTTCCCTCACATTAGACAAGGTGTCATTATCTGCGGCCAGGCAAAAATCTTAGAACACAGCTGAGAAAAAGACGTAAAGAACCTGCGTGGTACCTAACACTCGCTGTTTTTAAACCTATAGGTGCTCAGTTTTTTTTATATATTACTTTAGTTTTAAATTAGTATTACAGCTCATAGCATGGCATACTGAATTCATTTGTTCACTCATCAAAACACTTAAAAACTCCTAGGATGTCAAGTCTTTTTATTTATGATGTCAAAATGTATCTGTAGTAATACAGGAGGAAAAATATAAAGCCACATATCATTTTGAATAAGAACAAGCGCAGCTGAAGTAAGAGGAGGTGTGTGTCTTGCATGATTAAAAAAACCGTATAGCTATCAGTTAACACAGTTTTGAATTTTATCACTAAATTCTATCTTCGCAGTCAATGCCATGCCGGAAAATCATATTCCACTGTACAAAACTTCATTTACAATTCTTCCTTAAAAAAACACACACACAAACACACACATATGCGCTTTTTTGTCTGCTTGCAGAATACAGTGAAAGTATGACATCTGCACAAAATTAATTGTTCCACAGAAATCTGTTAGGTCTGTGCTAAATGTTTTTATGACTGTACTTAAATAAATTCCTGCAGCATGGCTATAGAGCATCAAAAGGAAGCTAAAGCTGGTAAAGGAATAGCAGCACAAATGTATTAAGCTGCACTTCTACAATAGCTGCAACTGTAAAAAGTAAAACATAAAAGTAAATAAATTTAAAAAACCCCAAAAAACGCTTCAAATAGAAATAAAAATTTTTAGAGTAGAAAGCATTTTCTTTGCATATCTTATTGTGTTTGAATTGAAATCTTGGACCTTCACCTGCTGCTTCTTATCAAGCAAAAGGGGGAAGACAGAAGAAGATAAAAGTGGAAAAGAGAGGTAGAGATCGAAGGGAGAGCTAAAATGGTGTAAGAGAGAGAAAGAGAAAGGCGGTGGAGTCTCACAGCAAGGGTGAGTGACAACAGTGGAGTGGGAAAAAATATTTCAAAGAACAGAGCAAAGCAAGAAAGGAGAGTAAAAAGACAGAAGAGGAAGGAGAAAGTGATAACCAAAGACAGGCGGAGATCAAGGGTAAAAGAAGTGAAAGACAGGAAATGACAAATGCATGTAAAAAGCGAACAACTGGTAAAGCCATTAAGACTGCGTTCAATAAATCTGCATAAAAACCAGCAGCTTGTCTGTAATGACCGACGAAGCCCAATGTGTGTGTGTGTGACTGTGAAAAAGGTGCAGAGGCTTGGACATCTGTATGTCTCACTGCGCCTCTTTTTAGCTCTATTTCTAAGTATATACTGTGCACTTTACTTATACTGCGAGGACATCAAAGTGTGTATACTGTTACACTGCGCTTTGAGTGCTCAGAAGAGTAGAAAAGCGCTATATAAGAACCAGTCCATTTACCATTTACCATTTACACTGTGGGACTTCCCTAGTATGAAAACTTGATTTAAGGAGAGGGTAAAGATGAGTCAAGTAATGGTTATGGTAATTTAGCATGAAATTAATGTGATGCATTGTCCTCTGAAGTCATGGATACACAGCTCTCTGTGTGTGTGTATGTGTGTGTGTGTGTGTGTGTAATGATCGCTGAGGACCTCAGTGTCGTGTTTAGAGAAAAAACAATCATCCTTGGAGCAGGAAGCAGAGTTGCCTAATGAAAGCTTAGAGAGACCCCAGACCACAATGCGACACAAATAGATGAGCCTAAATGTCTGCTCAGCTCCCAAACGTCTCCTCTCCACCCCTTCCTTCTCTCTCTCATCTACTGCTCAACTCCCGTCTTACAACTTAATTTAAACACAGACAGATGCGCTTTGATTTATAGATAATTAATCAAAAAGCTCAGATGAAGCCGCAAGCAAAACAACTTCCTAAGTAAATCGAGATTAAAACCATCTACTTCAATCTAATCTAATCTAATCTTGCAGCAATCTAAGTAACAATTCTGAGTTGTGAAACTCTCAAAGTTCAGCTTTCTGTGGTTGTATCCTTCCACCATATATACAGTCAAGTTGCAGTTTACACCCTATCCATCCAGACTTGAATAATAGCGTATGTAAAAGTTTATATGATTGAAATGAACTGAACAAAACAATTCTTTAGGCTGAGTGAGCAAAATTTAAAGAATCCACCTCTGGGCTTTTAAGAGAATTGGATCCATGAAAACAAAAACAACAACTTAAAAAATCTCCAGCCGCGACTGTACGCTGAAGGCTGCACATTCACACCAAACTATTATGAAAGACAAAGCCACAAAACAGAACGACAAGCAGACAGGAAAAGTAGTTACACTGGGAAACTATTACCACACCTATAGTCTACAAAGTACACTTTAAAAAAACTCACAGTGGATTTTTAAATTCAGCATAAACAGATACACATTCTCACAACTGGGCTATCACTGCCATTGTTGTACTGTAGTTATTATCAGTTGTGATGTTAAAGTTCCAGCTCAACCCTGTCCTGTTTTTGTATGTCCTGTCCATCAAAAGTCTTCCAATCAGTGACCTTAAAACCACGATGGGTCCTAAAACAGACACATGCGGTCTGTGAAGAGGGCATCAATTTGCTACAGGGCATCAGGGTGTAGAACTGAAAAAACATGATAGTGTGCATTTGAAACGTAATTTGTACCTCTGAACAGACTTCAAAGTTTTAGTTAAAGAGCATTTTTGCTTTAACTTGTTATTATGAAATCTCCACTGAAAAATCAGTGTTTAGATTGGTTGCCTATAAATCTTTCTTTCAGTGCTGCCACCGTGCTGGAATTTTCCCATGCTAATGGGGAAGTATGTCAGCAACTGCACAAACAAACCCAGATTAGCTGTAAGTCTATTAGCCTATTTTCAGAAGGCAATGCCACAGCAATTTTCTCGCATTTTCTTAATTTATAAGATTGCACACTCCTCAAAACTGTAGTTTCAACCCTTTTCTTGTTATCCATGGAGTCAAATACTTGTAAATCACAATGTGCTGCACACTGATTTCACCACAAGAGTCTAATATCATAAGCGATATGTAAAAGTCCTTACCAGATGTTTGCTCCAGCAAACATCTTCTACGTCATAACTGCAAACCCCCTGAAACCCTACCGCGAAACCTGACGTGGACTTCTCGAGCAATGTAACTACTTGCTGCACAGATGCAACCCATAAGTATTGTGATTCAGTACCACTGATTCCTCCTAACAAGCAAAGGGTCCCTGGTTTGAACGCAGGAAGAGACATCAATCCCTGTTGGTATCCAGCATACAAACATTTGAAGCTACTCACTTTGGTAACCCCTTGTGAATAAGGGAGTCTCTGAAAGTAGATTCTTCTTTTTTTGATTTTGTATTGTTTTGCACAGTAGCAATGCTGAGAGTTAGCTATGCTGCCAACCATCGGTTAACATGATTTGTGATCCAAAAACAAACAATAAACAGCCAGAAACACACTGACCTGTGAATTCTGTTTATGGCTTAGAGAAAAAGTAAGGGTTAGCATGTCGACTAATGTGATATCAAGCAGCAAAACTTCGGATCAATTGAGGCAGTGCTAATGTAAACAAAGTAAATGCTCACAGATACTACTTATGTATGTAAAAAAAGGAGTATCTATGGCAACGAATGACTGAATTTTTAAGGATGCCTCTAGGTAGCGAACAAAGTTATTTCTTCTTTGGTGATGTTGGTTGCTATGTTATGAGGAAAACAAGACAGCCAAGCAGTGTTGCATAACACTTGCATGTTAGCGACAATACCTGCTGGAATACCATTTAGAATCACTAGAGGGCCAAGTTATCTAGCATAGCTTTAATGTCATTTAAAAGGGCCAATTAATCCTAATTTGAGAGATAACACTGTCTATTATATTTATAACTACTAATTTCACTGCTCTTATCGCCACATTACAGCCACCGAGTCTTTAGTTTTCTCTTCTTTAAAAAAGCGACAAGTCTCGGGCTGCAGGAGCAGAGTGGTACTGCTCCATTGCAGTGGAGGTTTGTTAAAAAGCCATGAGTCACTTTAGTAGATTTAACAACTGTGAGACTGTGGAAACCTCACAGATTACTTGTTGTATAACTTTAAAAACAAGCAAAGAGAAAGCTCATTTCTCTTTGACAAGCGTATTATTTGGAGATCACACTGTAACAACAAAGACATTTGAAGTGTGTAATTGTGCGGTGTTTTCTTTCATTACAATGACTTGTAGAGTCGTAAATATGAGGACTCGGTTTTCGTGGTGTTTCTCTAGTTTGAGTTGGCTAAGAAACAGTCGCAGCCACTCACTGGGAGCCGTTTTGAGTTTTAGCAGATAGAGTGTCATGGGCTGACAATTCAAGCAGGATTCATAAGAGCAGTGATAAAATGTCCAACTCAGCCAATAACACTTAATACATTTTTTTTTACAGGACCTAACAGACACAAATGTCTTCAGTATGGGCTTAAAAAGACTCGCACACTTACACAATCTCATAGTTTTAGACAAATATACAACAAACTTGACCTTGACGGTTCTTTCAAATACTCAAACAGTTAGACAAACAGCCATAAACAAACAGTGAGCCAAGCAATCCTTATACCTTCACTCTTATAGCCAGACGTAGGCCAGAGAGAGCGCGTGAGAGAAAGCCTTCCTGTGTGTGCACGCGCGAGTGTGTGGAAGAATATGACGCCAGTTCTCTTCAGTGCTTGTTAGAGACGTCATTGAGTCATAAAGGTTATTATTATGACTATGGCACAGAAAACAGCTCTTTTAGTAAAACCTCGCTATTGGAATCATTGTTACTTTTGTAGTTCAGCTGAGGTTAAAGAGAGAGATGGAAACAAACACACAGAAACAGAAGAGCAAAATAAATGTCTCCGGCAGATCCATCATCATTACTGAAACTGGCCTTTCACTAAAAGCTCACTACTGTGCTTAGCTTAGCTGAAAGATGACACGTAAAAGGCTGACCTGGATAATGTTAAGTTTCATTAGTCTAACACTTTCACTGAGTAAATGTCAGAACAGTGGATACGAGAGAGGGCTCAGTCACTCAAATGTCAAATTCAAACAAATGGCCTCATTTGCAAAAACTCTTCGGTTCGGTTCAGTTCAGTTCAGTTCAGTCATTTTGTTGTCCCTGCTGGGAAAATGGGTTTACTGACAGGTTCTGAAGAAATCGCCCACAAAAAGAACAATATAAAAACACGAAAAAACAATGCACAACTGCCACAAAAAAGACATAATCCTGCACTTAAAAGAAAAGAAAAAACACTGAAATTTATTTTTTTAAAAGCTTTAAAGCAGTAAAAGTTAAGGTACAGATCTATTTCTACTGCTTTTACGCCTCACAAAAACATAACTGAAGTAAAAAAAAGCAGCCGTGAGTGTGCAATCACCTAGTCTTACAGCAGCTGTGCTTTAAAAATGACCAAAATGTAAAGTGTGTTATTTTTTAACCGTTTTAAATGTCACTAGCACAACTCAGGGAAAAAAATGCTCTTTCATTTTATAACATGTATCAGTCCACACTACTTCAACACATGCATGAGATTTATATGTCCTATATATCTCCCGCTGTTCTTAGCTTCTTAATAAATTAGCTTATGGTGAAAAGTACGGGGTTACACCTCTTAATCTTTGAATTCAGGCATTTTCACTCATTGCCACAAGTGTATAAAATCAAGCACGTAACCATGCTGTCTTTACAACCTGCCTTTACAAAGATTTGTGAAAGATTAAGACTTACTCACTGAATTCGAGTGTGGTATTGTAATAAGATGCTTCTGTCTTAATGAGACAGTTTTTGAAACTTCTTTCCTCCTAGATGTTCCACAATCAGCTGTAAGTGGTATTATGGCAAAGTGGAAGTGTTTAGGAACCACAACAGCTCAGCCTCAAAGTGGATGACCATTTTCTCTGAATGCTGTGGCACGTAGTGGGTAAAAGTCGCCGATGCTCTGCTGACTGCATGACTGAGTCCCCTGTCATTAACATCAGCACATAAAGTGTGCACCGGGAGCTTCTTTCCGTAGGCAAGCAGCTCCTGTAGGTGTAAAGTGCCCAATACTTTTATCAAATATTTACATATTGAGAAGTACCGTATTTTCCGCAGTATAAGGCGCACTTAAAATCCTTTAATTTTCTCAAAAATCGACAGTGCGCCTTATAATCCGGTGCGCCTTATGTATGAATTCTGGTTGTGCTTACTGACCTCGAACCGATTTTATGTGGTACACAAAATCTGTCAAAAAAAGGTTTTAGTACGACTTTGTTAAGCTACGAAGCCGCACCGCTTGATGGATTGTCGGAGCATTACGGCTACCGTGGTCAGGAGCCTCGCGGAGTAATCTGGGTCCAAAACTCCGTCCGCTTCAGGTCCCAAAGTCAAACGATCACTGCGGCATCACTTAGCGTTAAAAACTGTCTAAATTCTTTCATCTTTAATAAAATAACCAGCGCTGCTGCTTTACCAGGTGTAACAATTAAGTTTAACATCCAGGCATCCATGAAATCAGAATTTATTAAATTTAACGGAGTTAGAAGTTAGCAGGAAGTTAGCTCGCTAGTTTCC
>VUQG01013099.1:1950-25166 GCA_015106755.1 Etia nguti
TGTGTGTTTTTTTTTTATATTTTTTTTCTCTCTCTCTCACACACACACACACACACACACACACACACACACACACACACACGCGCACACACACACACACACACACACACACACACACACACACACACACACACACACACACACATTCAGAGGTTTGAAAGACCTGCTGGGAAGCGTTTGTGAGCGAGGCAGATGTGATGGTCGAAGAAACATTTAGTCACATTGTCTGGAACAGCTCTGTGTAGTTTTTCTTGACTCATACCTGTTGTCTGACCCTGATTACAAACACTCGTTCACTTGCTCACACACACCCACACTTTGTGTTATAAGCCTGGCAGAAAGGCAACAACTCCTTGACAGCTAAGAGCTTCAAAAGCACAGGGATGGATAGAAAGTGTGGAGGAGAAGGAGGGACGGAAAGATGAAAAATAGAAGGTGATTTCCTACTCATTATTGCTTTCCGGTCAGGTCTGTATGCTGTGTTGAAAATGAAAACTTGAACTTGTCTGTGAAATTTCTGCATTAAAAAAAATAAAAGATGAACACAGCATAAACTGCAAAGGTTTTAGCCACTTTTGAATTTGTTTTGATGGTGCTAAACCAAAGTCTATATTTGGTCTTCACCAGCCTTTGCCTTTAAAACAGCACCTGTTCTTCTCCTAGCACACAGTTTTTAAGCATGCAGATAGCATCTTGGAGAAGTAGCCGTGTCCTGATAATCTCAGACTGACTCCACCATGTTTAGACCAGGCCTCTCTGGGGAACACGCCATCTGTTGCATGACTCCTTGTTCAATTTTATCACTGGAGATGCTCTTTGGGATTCTTCTGCATGCAATCAATTGGAGACATAGCTGACAGCTCCCTGCTGGTGATGCGTATCAGATGTAAATCTAAAAGTTTAAAGTGTATAAAATCTTTATACAGTAAGAAGACAATGGAGAGAGTGAAATGATGGAACCAATTATTTTGATAATTTGCAGGTCAAAAGATTCACCTAGGCTGGATTAATTGAAAACTTCGGTGTCTAGGTTAGATATATGACACATGCAAATCACCTGAGGAACTTACTGGAAAGTGACGGGGCTACAGGAAGTAGACCCTTGAGAGCCAATTTAGACAGTCACTGGTGCATTGTGCATCTCGCTTTTGAAATGTGAGACACATGATGCATGTTTGAAATTTGAAAACCAAAAATGCTTAGAATGTGGAAAATTACTCGGAGTAATAATGGTACAACCAGAAATACAAGTTTGGTTATTAAATATGGAAAAGGTAAACAGAGTCTTCCAGTAAAATATGTAACAGCTACATATTCAATACATAATGAAGGCTCAAGAATAAAATTGCGAGATGTCTACTTTTCTGCTTTCAGAAGCTTCATGTGACTGTCAAGTTACTTTTCTCTGCAATTTGTAGCAAATGCCAGAAATTCAGAGGCTGCTTTCACCTGAGAAACAGCCCTATTCAATATATATACATCAACTGCACAAGCTTTTATTACAACCTATGGTTACGCTTTAAAATTAGCAATCATTTCATAAAAAAGTGCAAGTAAAAAAAAACAAACTCTGGTGGGGTGATGTAGGGATGCAGGAAGCTGCTTCTTGCTTTAATTTACCAATTTGAAAAAAAAAAACCAGCTGCAGTTGCACAATGACAAAGGGTATGGGTGGTTCAGAAAGAAGGCAGGAGCTGCTGGCACTTAAACTCCCATTCATGTGTCCCAGAAGAGCAGAAGGTGGACCTTGAGCGAATCCATGCAACATATAACCAAATGAAACTGATTAAATATATTACTTATGTTCATTAGAGGCCAAAAAAAAATAAATCACATTAAATATAAGCAACGTTGATTTAAGATCAATATTATTATTATGAGTGTATGTTTAAATTCCAACACTAAAGAATCAGACACACACACATTACTTTGGTAACCTTAAAAGAGAGCTTAACCAGGTTTATGTTTAACCTAAATCATGAGTCATAGAGAGGACTCTCACCCAGGATACTGGGATCAACATCATAATATCTGTTATACTTTTTATGGTGATTTTATATAATTTTTTTCACTCAATTTTTGATTAGATTGAGGGAGCACAATTACCTGGTTAATTTTTGGAAAAGATTATAATTTTAGTTCACAGCAGTAAGTACAGATGTGCTGATCTGATACTCGTGAATATTGATGTTGAAGAGTAAAAAAGAAAACAAAAAGGAAAAATAAAATCTTATCTATTAAACTATCAAGCAAATGGTTAAATATACTTTTGGATAAACTGAATAAACTTTCAGAGACATGTTAAAAATAACACAGATACACAGATTTGGGAGTGTTTGCAAATTAAATGGGATACAAACACCAAAACCCCCCCCCCAAAAATCAAACAGTGTCCAAAATAGGAACAAACAGAAATTCAACGTCCTCAAATGTAGTCAGGCAAAACAAAGAGCACAGGGGGGGCAGATGCACAGACACTGTGACAGTGATTAAGGGGAAGGACCTGACTGATTGGGGAAACAGGAGGTAAATGAGACAAAACAGTGAAAAGAGTCAAGACAATCACACAAACAGGATGTGAAAACGGAAACAAGAAAACTACCAAAGGTGAAGTAAAAATGATCAACCCAAGATAAGAACCCCACATGACATAAAAACCTAAATAAAAAAAGTTAATAAACTAATATTTTATTCACCAATGTTAAATATGAACTGAAACCCTAAAAACATAATAAATTCCAAGGACTCTGACACTTGCTTTATTACCAGCTTAGCTTATTTTTTTTAAAGAGAGGAAATAAGGCTTTTTTGTTTGTTTAGTTTATGCATGAGTAGCGAACCTGTGAGAGTTTTCAGTTTCCATTTTGTTAGACTGGTAATTATGATGTTAAGTCCCATCCTATAAGTACCATGAAAAAGGGAAATCTCAGGAAGCATTATTTCTAAAAAGAAGTTTTTGCAATTTTTGCTGTTGGCCAACAAAGTTATTATACAATATTTTGCTGTAAGACTGAGCTGAAGCTGTTGAATCTCTGTTATGACACTTTAAATGCAGACAGGCTTTCTAAATTATAAAAACTGTGCAGATCTGCAGTGCTATAGAAAAACTGTTGGCATGTACCTGAGGGATATAATAAATGCAAAGTGATGCAGTCGTCAGCTTCATTATATCATAAGAGCTCCTCGTTGGCACTCAGCACCGTCGTCACCCACATCCAACACTTACTCATGGTGTCGGTCTTTGTCCCTGCTATCATGTAACAGTATCGGCGTTTTC
Source organism: Etia nguti (assembly GCA_015106755.1). Classification (NCBI taxonomy): domain Eukaryota; kingdom Metazoa; phylum Chordata; class Actinopteri; order Cichliformes; family Cichlidae; genus Etia; species Etia nguti. The sequence goes on from VUQG01013099.1 coordinate 5,228, forward strand.
AGCTTCCACTGACTGCTTTGCATGTGAGTCATTAGGCTGGAAGCTGTGGGTGTATTTCTGTCATGTAAGAAGGTAAAAGCAATCAAACTGCCGGGTTATGTTCGAGGATACGTTAGCAGTTTACCTAAGGACATGGCTGAATGTAACACACTGTTAAAGTCTTCAAAGTATGAATACTGATCAGGCTGTTCCATTTAGTATTTTAATTTCTGGATTACATTCAGGGCTGTAGTTTATATACCAAGGTAGTTATATTGCTTAGGACTGGATAGTATTTCAAAATGTGCAATGTAGCAATAATTTGAATGAGTTTATAAAGGCAAGTCCTGAGGAGATGATTTCCTTGAAAAAGCAGGTTTTAGGACAGATTATTCAACAATAGATCACATTTTAGTTCTACATAACTTAATTGACTTATATGTGAACTATAAGAGTTGATTTTAATGTGCTTTTATCAGAGCAGGGATAGCTCAGTAGGTAGAGTGGTGGCCCCATGATCGGAAAGTCGAGGGTTCGAATCCACTGAACAGCTACCCCTGAGCAAGGTACTGTCCCTACACACTGCTCCCCGGGTGCCCAATGGCTGCCCACTGCTTCACTGAGTGAATGGGTTAAATGCAGAGAGGAATTTCCCCACGGGGATCAATAAAGTATACATAAAATTTAGTGGAAATAAGTTTATTATGGTGTAAGATATAAACAGTTAAACTAGCTACACATTGCATGTAATGTTTGTAGTTGCTGTACTTGCTTCTGCTTTTTGCTGATTATTTGAATTGAATTTTATGGACTCTAAGAGAAAAAATGCATATCACCCACTGGTTTGAGTTGCATGTTGAAGCCTCACAGCTCACAGACATATATATCAGCTAAGTGTAAAGCAGAACACTAGAACTTACTTGGGCTTTTAATGAAATGAACCAAACAGAAAGCCATGTTGTTTGTCAGATAATTGCATTAAAACGTATTAAAAGGTAGAGAAGTCCAGTTAAGTAAATTAGCAGAAATGTTCCTAACAATCAGCCGCTGCTATATATACAAGGGTGTAAACAGGCTCACTGAATGTTGGAAGTTTTAAAACGGAGTGTATGATAGTTCTCTCTCTTTTGGATTTGGACTCAAGTGGCTTTTTGCAGTTTGTGGAATAAATTTTTTCAGTAAAAGAAATTTTAACATGCATTATACAGGGGAGGGATTTCACCCATGGTTTCCAGTTATCCATCTCACTTAGACCCCAGTAAAACAAGCCTAGAGACTGGTTGGCAACCACCGTACTACACATTTTTCCCTAGCAACTGCAGGTTGCCAGGCTGTTACCGACACACTTGTTTGACCAAGCTCTTGTGCAGACCTGCTGTTTTTGAAGCATTGCCAGTGTGACAAATGCCTGCTTTCATGGGCCAATAATGATACAATTAGTTTGCTGGTCATTGTTTGTGCTTCATATAATGCAAAACAGAACAAACCCAATGCATGTTTTAGTAACTGATAGACATGAAGCCATGTAGCAATTGTCACTGCAGCAAAACGAAATAAAAAAAGACTTCCTATACATCTGTATTTCAGTATATTTCAGGAAGTAGGTTCTGAAACTGGAGAAAGCCAATTTAGGTGGATGACTGATTGCCCTCAATGTTGCTTTCTTCCAGCTGAGTGGCCTACCTACTGTGATGTCAAAGTGTGTGTGTCCTTTAAGTGCTTTTGGTTCAAGGGTCACTCAAAGTTAAGCGGTGCAGCATAAAAGACCTGTGGAAGGTACAAGACCTTCTTTTCTCTGGCTTTCTGCTTCACACATACTCTGCAGCTGGTCATCTGAGTGAGGCACAAGGAGAGTGAACAGGAATGTGTAAGTGTTAGAGACGAAGGACTGTACACATCATAGTGTGCTTTGGATAGAGGCAGTAAGAGGGTATTTTGGAAATGACAGCCTACACATCTGTCCGACTTTGTTTCTCCATAGGGCCCGCTGTGATAAAACGCTGGAGGACTTTTAGCTTAATTAAACTGGATTAGGAACAAACCAGGGAACCGGCTGTCCCTTATTTCTCTACTCCTGCAGTCTCCCTTAGTCATACACCTACCTATGTTTTTGTGAGTTCTTCCTCACCTTATTACAGCATTTTAAAGCTACTCAAGCTGCTGGATGCTGCTAGATCCTTACTTTTACAAGGTCCTCTCTCTAGACTTACTTCTTGTGCCAATTTTGGCTCTGTGATTTGAGACTTAAATATTGATAACAAGGGATGTATTCTCTGTCTTCTTACTATAACTTAGATCATCTCCAGCTAAATATAAAACCCCTTACCCCAACATCTTTACCCTTTGCTCATCTTTACAACAACAAACAGCCTTTTGAAGATCTGTTCTCAAAGTGAGCACTAGTCAGATTGTCCTCACTCTTCAGAAATGTCCTCATTCCAGAGGCATAAAACTCAGATTGGTCCTCACAGAGATAGATGCACAAATACAAACGCAAACACACATATCAGTACCAGCCAGCAGCTAATCAGCTTAGCCCTTGAAAAACTGGCTGGAAGCAGCTTAATCTGGAACAGATTTTAATTCTTGTTTGTGTGATCATATCAGTGGGTGAAGATGTAATTTTTCCATGTTCATATGATCTCTCTCTGCTTTCATAATAATGATAAATCAGAGATGAATAACTTTATAGCAGGATTTGGCTTTTTCTCCCCCTCAGGGCTCGTGGTTGTCATTATCTTCAGATTGTAAACAAACAGAGAGTGGGATTAACGACATAAGTTTTTAATCCCCCATCGAACACGCACATGCATATGCTCATTCACTTGATGGCTTAATGAAATGGAGAATTCCCAGAGAAATTTCAGTCAGTGCCTCCTGTCTCATCAGACAGCCTCTCTTTTGTTGGCAATCACTTTTGTGGGGATTCTTTGCTGCATTGTCTTGTTGCATTATGTTATACTGAAAAAAAAAAAAAAGGTTTCAAGGGCGCCTTGTGCATAGTTGTTGAGTTTAGGCAGTGCACAGGCCTTGAGACTGGTCCGTGACTATCTGGCAAACACCGGATGTGAGTGAAAAATGTCCCAGACCAATTGGTAGTTGTTACTCAAGGTTGATGGCTGTTGCTGTGAAACTGACTCCCCCAGTCATGCAAGACTAGAGACTGATCAGCAACCTTCAACCACAGGTTAACAAGACATATTCCCTCATTGGTTGGCAAAAACCAGTTGCTTGAGGTTTCCAGCAAATGCAAGATGAAACTGGTAACAAAAAGATATGTTGCTTAACCGAAGACCTTGTGATTGCTTTGGAAGACTGCAAAAACTTGCCAACATGTGTTGTGGGTGCTCAAGTTTTACTTCTGCTCAACTTGTAGCTGGTGAGTGTTTCCAACTACAGGTGACAACAGCAATCTGTTAGCAACCAAAGAAATAACAAGGTTTATACCTGTTTGCAACATAACAAGGAGTCCCCTCCTTGTGATTCACCTACCAACTCCCAGCAACCCCCAGGAACTACTCACCAACCAGTCCCTCATGACCAGTGGCCACCACATTGTTACAGATTGTTTTCTAGGCCTTTGACGCTGAGGTCTTAGTTAACAGTGTTGGTGGTGCGTCTTTGAACTTGAACAAATGTGTTCTCCCTTATAAAACATTTACAGGGCTGATTTTTATTTTTTCAAAACATTTTGCATTATGCATCATTTACGCTCATCTTCGCTTGATATATCTGTCCTCTGTTGCCTCTGAGTTTCTGTCAACTATAAGGAATTATTTCACTCCATAGATAATGAGTCCTATTTCCCTCAGGAATCGGTAGAGACTAAACACAGACAACAAATATTGGACTATATTAGACTCACCAGACAGAAACAAACACCTGTTCAAATTAATGATAATCTTCTTCCTTGTTGGTTGTGTACAGGAGCATGTCTAGATCTTTAAATCTGACTCCATCAAGTTGGTTGATTCTTCTAGAGTCTTGACATGAAACGGTAGTTTCTCAGCTAAAAAAACAAGGACTTCTAGTAAGTGACGTCACCTGGAACTGTGTACCAGGACAGGCACATTTTAAACATCCATTGGTCGCTTGTTTTAAGCATCCCTGAGGCACAGTTCAGAATGACAAATGGAAAAATGTGCTGAGCTGTGTTTAGTTTGTGCCACTCTTTCAAAACTATGGCAAAGAGCAATATGTTGACATGGCTATGCATCAGTGTTCACCTAATGATGTGAGGCTGTGTTGGTCTCTGGTGATTAATTAGGGGAACAGGTTAGAGAGAAAGCAGCGACAGACTAAAGACTGAAGTAAATGTCCTTAATCAGATATCTGCATATGCAGAATAGAAAGGCACCACACCATTGATTATCTTCTGACAATAATTTAGCTTTTTATTAGATTTTTAATTTAAGTGCTACTGGTAGATATTATCCAGATATCCTGGCTACACTGGAAGCGGTGAAGAAGTAGCTGTTTCCTCTTGTGGGCAATCAGCAAAGTAGCCTATGGGTACCCAATTTACTAACAAGTTGACAATTTGGTTTTCTACCTTTCTGAAGCGGATGATTGTTGCTTTCACAGTTTGTTTGTGCAGCCTTTAATCTAAATATTCAAGGCTGAATAGAAAATTGTTAAAATTAGAATTTTACTGAAGTTGTTACTTTATGAAAGAGATACTGCGAATTTGGTTTTAGAAGAATTTTTATTTTTTTTTACTTTTACATGTATCACCCCAACACTACACTTATTTTAATTTCCTTTGAGCTCACCTATTATTTGCTCTAAGATGTTAATTTTTGCTTCCTTTCAGTTTAATTGTCCTATCTTTTTTAAACATAACTATTCTGTTAAAGCATTAGCTGATTTGTTAATGCTTTGCAAATCAGTTCCTTTAGCATACCCATGTCTTGAGCGGTATAGTTGAGTGGAACAGTGTGTCTGATGTCTTTACAGCCTTCACAAGCTCAACAGAAAACTTGGCACAAATGACTGCAATTATGTTGGATCTGTCCTTTTTATAATGCTCTCTTCCCCCTTTGACTTTCATCAGAGTCCCTCTTTACTTGCACAGACTGAAACATAGTCACTCACAGTCCTGAGCTGTACCACTTCACTGGATCTGTCTGACAAATATGGAACATGATATTGTCGAAAATTTGTGTTTCATCAGTCAGAGTGCAACTGTTTTCTCCTGACAGCAACAGTGATGTGGTCTCTGCTCTTGTGAATAAAATCCCGTGTGCCAGGGATGGAGGAGTAACATATGGTAGCAGACAGCAAGTGGGAGGATTTAGAACAGCTCAGTCAAAAACACTACATCACAATTTTTTAATCAGGGGAAAAGGTAGCCAGGCTTCTGGACACACAATATTTCTTTCTTTCTGTTAATCTGATCCTTTTCATTTCATCTGTTTTTCCTGTTAAATGAAAAAAAGAGGATAATTCCTTGCTTGCCAATCCACGTCATACGTCATCGTCTCGTTTATTTGGCAGAGTTTGTCACAAGGTTTGTTGGGTCGTTATCGGTTTGCCCACTGAGCCGTGTGGTGTTTCTCTAAATGCACCCAGGAGAAGTAGGCCAACCTCTGAGGCCACCGCTTGTCGATGGAGTCGATATCTGTGCCAGGGCAGAACATCACCTCATCATTGACCACCCGGTGTTGGGCCATTAGGATCCACCAGCACGGTGAGAAATGGATTTGGCTGTAGCAATGTGGGCCATAAAATCATCATCACCGCACTGCAGCGAGAGCCAGTTGTCAATATAGGCACTCACGTGTGCAGAGATCATGAAAAGGACAAGTCCAAATACACAAACACACATGCACAATGCAGTCTCATTGTATATAAATTATCCAGTCTAAAGCTTTTTCTGTGCTGAGGGGAGTTATATTGGGCTGCTGGTGTCGTGTCAGTCAGTGGAGTGTGGTCATAGCTTAATTAGCTTTAGATAATCACTGTTCCCAAACAGGCTGAAGGAGGGGGGCAGCAGAGACAGAGAGAGAGAGAGCGAGAGAAACCGAGATCAATGGTCCACAAGTAATCAGATCAGACGTCCTCATGTAAAGTTCGTTTAAATGCAAATGCTGATTTGTGGGGCTGTAACCTACAATTGTTTTATATTAGTATCATTATTATGTTAGCAGAATTTATATGTGGGTAGTTTAATCACAAATTCCCACAGCCCAACGTGATGCCATAGAATTGCTTCTTTGATTCAAACAGCAGTCCAGAATCAAAAGAGAGCAAAGTTATTGAAAATATAAAACAGCAACTCCCCACACATTTGATTTTATTCAACCAAACTATGTAGGCTTTTAAATGTGTAGTTAATGCTGATTAAAAAAAAACAAACAAACAAGTGTTTTAGCACTTTGAGGTTATTATTATTTATTATGTATTATTATATATTGATATTTATTCATTTGTTTTAATTTTTTACCTCTTACCTTTGTCACTGTTAATAGAATAAAAATCCCAGAGCTGAAATTTCCATAAATTTGTGAATTTATTAGTAAAAACATAAACCTTGAACCTGCCACTCCTAAATAAGTCTCACCACTTCTTCACAAGTTTCACCACTTGGTTTGAATCTAAACTACAGTCTTGGTAAAAACAAACAAACAAATAAACCATCAAAAATACTCTGTCATTTACATATCAGGACATAATGAAAAATCAAGAAGTCCGATGACTGGCAAATTATAATGTATCATTATTTATTAAACAAAAATTATGTACGACATGTTCAAGCAGTGTGTGAAAGTAAAACTTTACTACTTTCATATGTCCTGGTAAGCAGCAGCCAGGTTCTACGAATCAAATGCACTTGAATAACTGATCATCAACAAGTGTGAGCATTTCTATTAAAAAAGAGGTTTTGGCAGTTTGCCGGTCTGGAGCCTTCAGGTGTGCTTTAACACAATTCCAAGGAGGAAAAACATCAGCAGTGATCTTAAAGAAGTAATTTTTGCTGCCAATCAATCTGTGAAGGGTTATAGTACCATTTCCAAATAATTTGAAGGCGATCATTCCACAGTGAGAAAAACTATTCTCAAGAGGAAAACTTTCAAGACAGGTGCCAATCTTCCCAGGAGTAGAAGTCCTGGCAAATTCACCCCAATGCTCAGATAAAGTGCAAGAAGCCCATGCAGTACTTCTCAGACTCGATAATACTAGGTTAGAACGTAAAATGTTAGAGTTCACAACAGTACAATTAGAAAGAACAGGGATGGCACATTTGGAAGGGTTGCCAGGAGAAAGAACACGGCAGCAGAGCTTAGGCTTGTAAGGCTGCATCTGAACAAACTGCAAGACTTTTGAAACAATGTTCTTTGGACAGACAAGACCAAAGTAGAGATGTTTGGCCCTGATGCACAGTGAAATGTTTGGCAAAAATCAAGCACAGCATATCAACACAAACACCTCATACCAAATGTGAGGCCATCTGTTTGACGGCTAAAGCTCAGCCAAAATTATGTCATGCAATAGGACAATGATCCCCAAGAACAGCAGCACATGTACAAGAGACTGGCTGAAAAAGAAAAGAATCAAGATGTTGCAATAGTCCATTCAAAGTTCAGATTGAAATGCAAGATATTAAGATACCTGAGTTACTTGTATTTTTTGTATTTTTGTTACTTGTCTATAAATAAATGCCTGCAAACCTCAATGAACTGAATCAGCAAAGAAAGCAAAGCAAAGTGTGCCAGTATGTCCTGATATATAAAACCTTTAAATTAACACATTGGGGTACTTTCTTTTTACCTTTACCGTACATTTCCATTCCTCCACTTTCTTAACAGCTTATCCAGCTAGCATCAAAGTGGGGCTGTAGTCAGTCCTAGCTGCTGTACTTCAAGAGTCCGGGTATGACTTGGACATGTCGACAGTCTGTCACACGGCATAGAGAGACAGGCAACCATATCACACTCATATCCACACCCACAGCCAACTCACAAAGCTAAGGAGTAAAAGGAGAATGTGCAGTGGTTCCACTGGATTTGGACCAAAAGCCTTTAATTTGATATCACTAGGAGAGATTCTCTTTGTCGTGTCTGTTTTTATATTCTTGGTTATCTAACAAAGCTGGTCACAGTTTAAGGTCTGGTGCCACACATGTGATGGAAAAGCAGTTTGTGTGTTTTTCTTGCTGTCATGAAATAAATGTTTACACATCTATTTCATAGTCTGTTTCAATAGTTCTGATGTCCCCACCCCCACACCCTAGTGGTACCACTCTGTATTTTCCCACCTTGCAGACAAAAGGCCAAGCTCTAGGGTCAGAAAACATGCTTGTATTTCTACAGAGGGTGATTCTTTCACTGTAGATGTTTGAAAATATACCTAAACATGAACTTTATAATTCAATCATAAAATCTCAAAGCCATCAGCTCCTCGCTGCTTTATTTTAGTGTCAAATTTATATTTCAAGACCTAAATGCTGTGCTCAAGTAAATGAATCCCCTGGTTTTAAAAAAAGAGTTTTATGGGAATTCTTACTTTGTCAGTTTCCTTTGGTTTTTGGCTAAAAAAAATATTCGGCTAAAACAGTATCTTCTACATTCTTCTTTATGTTATGCTCGATTGATAGCACATCAGTAACATACTGTGTAAACACCATGTCTTCTTAATGTGCTTCAGAAAGAACTCTAACTCGCCAAACATTGTTCAGAGGTTTGCTTCAGGCTGACAGGGTGTCCTGCCTAACGTAGGTACTTTCTCTGTTCCAAGTTTCATTTGAGTGTGTTGTTTTTTCATCCTGACTGCTTTCCTCTGTACATCTTTGACTTGTATCATAAGAGAGGACTGTGCATTACATGTGTAATTTCGTGTAACATTTTGTGTAACACGTGTGACATTTCGATACATCAGAGATCATCAACTTGTTTCGAACAACTTCTTTGTTCAAAAGCAATTTCTACTATAGCTTGGTGATTTTATTGACTATATAGAGCAAGTTAGAAGAGTCAAAGCAAAACAAATCATGACGAATCGATTTCATGATTTGTTTTGCTTTGACTGACGCACAGTTTTTCTTTTAAATTTCAACCTCACTCACATCAAAGACACAGTGAGTAGTTGGTTTGTTTCAAACCACAAGTTTAATCTTCACGTCTTCGTTATCCTCCCCACCTGCCTACAGATGAATGTGAAGCTTGCCGCCAAACTACCGGCTGCCTCGAGATGCCTCAGAATCAGTCTGAGTCGCAGGGCAGCATGCTGATCTGAAACACAGACTTACTGCAGAGATTGTTTTGATTTCCTCTGAGCACAAGCAGAGCTCAAATCTGAAATTCACACAAGAAAAAGAAATCCTCTTGTTTCAGATCACTTTGACTGTTTAGTTACATTGTTTTCAGTTTCACTGTTATGAAGAACTAAAACAGCTGAAATCAAAAACTAATAAAGTTCAGGATCAGGTTAACTGTACCCATAGGTCTATTTGATCTGCAGTAGGTGAGTCATCTGTCCTTGTGTGCACATTGTTGTTTTTCTGTTTCTGTTGTTCTGCACTGTGAAACTATACGACTTAATCCAGAAGAAAGAAACTGAACTTACTATGGAAAGGATGGAAAGTCGTCAAGGAAAAGTGAACCAACCAGCCACGTTCTGGATACAAGGATGCTCTGGTCAGGTGTCCCAACAATAAGCCTGTTTGACCATTTAACATTGTGACAGATAAATATCTAAACCAAGACACAGAGTAAAAGAACAAAATAGACTCAATGAAAGAACAGTAAAAGAAAATCATTGTCAATTAAATGAAACACAACTGATAATTTTTTTAGCATTTATTTATTCATTCAGTCATCACAGACATAGTCTGCACACTGACTGTGAAATACAGCATTTTTTGGACCGCTTCACAGGATCAAGTCAGGTTCATGCCCTAAATTAAGATTATTGTTAATTACCAGAACCATTTTTTATGATTCTGTAATATTAATCCACCAGTGTGCACAAGTGCTTTGAAAAATATAGTTGGTGTTACCATCCATTTTTTTTCATGCACAAACATAAATAAATAAATAAATAATTAAATAACTTAAAACCCTTTTTTATTTTTAGATTAATTTCAGTTATTTATTTGCCTGCCTGGACAGAAAAATAGGTTTTGGTGGTTGACTGTTATGCTTGATTAATTTCTGATGTCTCTGAGAACTCCAGTGTGCCAGCTCAAATTTAAACATAAAAATGGGAATTCAGTTTGTTATTTGCCTAATAAAACACAAAATGTTTAGTTTTAAATAAGTTTTTGACACACACAAATGTTTTTTCTTGTTTTTATGCACAATCACAATCGGTCTGAGAAGTTTGTTAAGCACTGCAGATGGTATATGATGACCTCTTGTATACGAGTATTTTTCCTAAAATCAGTGCTCGTAGCTTTAAGTCACTTAGTAAACAATGAATATCCCAGTAAGTGCATCAAAAAAAATTTATTAAAATATTTTTGAAAAATATAATTGAAATATTGATATTTAAAGTGATGATAGATTGATTTTGATGATATGATAGATTTTAATAATTTATTAATTTCTATTTTGACACTGTATTATTTGTTTAGAGTTTTGACACTTATAGTCCTCCATACTTTTCAATTTACATCCAGTACTGTTTCCAAATGTCAACCCTTTTTTTTGCACACTCAGCATTGATCATTTACTGATATTGCAGAACAGCTACATAAAAGAAAACAAAAGATAAGCTATCAGAGTAAAACACTTCATTATAGATATCTTTATATTAATTCACTGTCTTGAATAGCACTGTCTTTTAGAGAATTGAGACCTAAATCCAGGGTTTTGAGTATAAAACCTCCAATATTTTGATATCCAAAGTTGATCAAGATGGTTCCAGTCATGATGTTGCTCATCTCATTGGTAAATTGGTTTGTTTGTGTGATCATACGTTCTTCACATCAAACGCCGAAAGGCAGGAAACATCTTGACATTGTCAGCGGGTTATTAAATATCGTCCTTTGAAGTGTGTCAGCATGTGTGTTGTACTCTTGCTCTCTTATCAAGCTAGAGATGAATGTTTTAATATGTTGTTTTAATTAACTGACTTTCATGTAGACCCAAGTGGTTGCCAGCATTCACGTGGATCACACAACACACACACACACACACACACACACACACACACACACACACACACACACACACACACACACAACAGCGGCACATTAAGACAGTTAATCACAAAGGGTGAAAAACGGGGAAAAACATGTAGCTGCCCAACAGTTTCCTGGTGCGACAAATGAGGTACAACTTTCATGCGAGGATGCAGAGACTGCAGACAGATTGCCTGTTGGTCTGTTCGTTCTTTCTTCTGTTTGGTCTTGATTGATATTTTCAGATGCACAGGAGAGCCTTGGTAACGAGATTTTTTGGGGGGTTATTACTGCTGTTTGCACATATTCTGGCTTCAGAAACCTGGAGAGCTCTTAGCTTTTATTGTCAGGATTGGATATGATAGCTGGGAGAGAGCAAGGGGAAGGCACACAGCAAACTGAATCAAACATGGGCTTCTTTGATAGCCTTGCGACACATGGATCACCTGCTCAACCCAGGGAGTTGAAGTGGTGCCTCTGAAACCTGGACACTTTTGTTCAGTGTGGTCATAATTATTGAGGGGGACCTATTATTCGTTTCCAACTTCATCCTTTTATTTGTGAACTTTACTAGAGTATTTCAAATTCAACCTCATTTTTCTTACACTTATGCAATGTTATGTTATACAACATAGCATAACATAATAATCTAGATAAGGATCGTATCAAAGGCCAAACCTACTAAAATATCCCCCATGAAAACTCCTTTTTTTCTCATACTTCAACCTTTGTGTGAAAGAAGGCAAATTAGCAAAGAAAAGTCCTGTTATTGTTACATCAATCATAGTAATCACCAACCGTGTCCTTTACAGATGTCTTTAAAAAAAAAAATTAAATATATACAGGCCTTGTTGATCCTGACTGGCTCCTGGCATGTGCCCTTACTTGGCCTGGCACAAATGCTCACTGACTTTTCTAATCATCCACTTGAATCTAATCCAGTAAAAATGGTCAGGCATTTGCATCCACAGTGTGGAGTCACTTCTTGTTCCAGCTGCATTACAAAGTGCCCCGAATGAGCCCCCATTTGCAGAATATCATAAAAACCACTGGACCAATCAGCTCCAGCAGTAATGAAATTTAGTACTCGAGTGTTTGAGTTGGAGCTTAAATAACACACTGGATGTGAGGTTAGTGTGCACTGTTTGGCTTTTCGGCTGTCCTCTTTTTAGTTTAAGGTCTACACAGAATTTGCATACGCTATTCACATCCGAGTTTTAATGGCACCATTAAAACTTTTTTGAGGGATAAATTCTAAAGGTTTTAAGCTTATTTTCATAACCTCGGCCCAGCATATTTATTAGTCAGGGCAAGACGGGTATTTCGCATGATTAGACTGTACAGACCACTTTAAAATGCAAGGTATTCAAGACGCTCATTTAGGGAGTGACTGTGAGGCGGTCGAGCGTATTGTCCACTGATTTTAATAAGGTTAGTTGTTCCGTTCCAGGCTTTTCCAGTCTGGATGTCAAAGTGTCCTCGGGCAAGATAATGAACCTGAAAACTGCCATGGTGTATTGTAACTACCTGTGTGATAAGAAAAACTGCTGAGTGAATACGGGTAGATGTGTTTTGTGCTGTAAAGTAATCTGTGTGTTCACTAAGACTGGAGATGCACCAAGTAAATGCCGTCCATACCCGCCTTTTGTTGGACGTTTGTGTTCTGTAAGATTTGCTTTTCTTTGAAAGTATTGCTCAAAAGTTAATGTTGTCAATAAAAGGACACTTTTAGATTTGGGTTAGATTTCTGACAAAAACCATTTTCTAACTTGCAGCGATATTATTTTTGTTTGCTTAACTTAAATGGGCCACATTTCCTGCTTGACTATCAGGTAAACAAGCTGATTTTCTAAGCTGTGATCAGTGTAAAAGAACCTTAATTACATTAACATCATCTCAAGTAGTTGTGTCTGGGATTGTTGCTGCTGCAGCCCATGCTATTACTGGAAAGTATTCCCCTGTTACTGCTCTTCAAAGGACCAGAACCAATTCAAATGGCGCCCTTTACCCCATTATTCTGTGATGAGTGCATGAAATCGCACGTGTGGCACCTGAAGGCACATGACATTTATGCGACATTTGTCAGATGATTTTATTATGACCATGTGTCACTTATTGGAAAACACATCTATAATATGTAATCGTCTATAATTCCACACTTATTGTTTTCTTGTTTCATGTTGTTTAACATTGGCATTCATAACACCAGAAGAAGGTTATAATAGCCTTTTCAAAGTCAGGTACAAAGTCGTACCCAAACTGAAGAACAGTAAAAGGCATTTCTATGTGTTGATTGCAGCAACAATCCTGAAATATTCACACAAAACTCATATCTGTCATTGTGTGATGTTTCCTCGCTATCGGACACAAACAGGTGCTGCGCCTTCAGAGAGTGTGGTTACTAATCCTGATTCAGTGCAGACTTGGTCCTGGAGGACTTTATAATTCTCTTCTGCTAAAGGCTAGTTGGTTTGGAATAGCACATAATGTGGGGTGGACCCTCCACGTGAACATGCAAACAGAACGTGAAGGCAGTGGGTGTAGAGGCTGGATCGGAATTGGGACACAGTCTGTGATCACAATAGGGGATCATTTTGTGTACTATAAAGACCAGCTTTGGTAGATGGTATGATGGGGACCCATAAAGCTTGGGTGTATGTTGTGGTAGTTACTGTGATGTTCTGGAGAAGCTGATGAAAACAGCAGATTGCCACAATCTTTCCATGTGTGGATGCCCCAGCTAATTCACCCCAAGGTCAAGCTGTGCAATGCACAGAGGAACCGTAAAAATTCCAAGAGCTACATCACAGATGTCGATGCTACAGGCCTGGGTTAGCATATTAAATTTTAAAGTTCTTGACAGTATAATTAGAGAAAAATGAACAAGTATGGCTTGTTTGAAAAGTTTACCAGGAGAAAGCCTGTTCTTTCTAAAGAGAGCTCGACAGCACCAGTTGCATCTGAACAAACTATAAGACTTCTGAAAAAACATCCTTTGGACAGATGAGACCAAATTGGAGATGTTTGGTTGTAATGCACAGCACCGCATTTGGTGAAAAACAAAGGCAGCATATCAACACAAACACGTCATATTAACTGTCGAGCACGGTGGGGAAGGAGAGATGAGTTGAGCTTGTTTTGCCACCACAGGATCTCGGAACTTTAAAGTTATGGAGTTGACATGCCGTCTTCGGTATACCAAAGTATTCTAGAGTTTTCATAAGGCTGTATGGAGTCCTGTGCACAGTGGCATTGTTTGGTCATCTGCCTTCAATAAACAATGCTTCCATACCTGACTCTGACCTGTCTTTTGCTAAGTCAGGGCAGTGGTATTGCAGCAGCTGCACTAGTCATCGTCTTTCATGTGTAGTTATTCCTCTGCTGTGTGGACAGTGTTCTTCTTCTTCTTCTTCAGCATGTAAGGTATAGAAAAGTATCATTGTTATCAGTTTTGGTGATATCCCTAGTTGCAGTATTCCTCATGTTGACACAAACACTCCTGTCATTTAAATTTCCTTCATCCATTTTCATTACTTTTTTTTAAAGCTTGCTAACCAGTGTTCTCTGGGATTTTGTGTGCTTTACCAGATAATCTATGGGCTAGGTGAGGTTAACCGAACAGTTAAATTTTGATTACCATTAGAGATTTTGCCTTGCTCTTTATACAGGGCTGTTGGGATCTGAATGTGCTATAACCCCTTGTTGGGGTATATTTGACTATTCTGTATAGACATTTTAACTGTAAGCTTTTATCAGTTAAATTTCCGGAAAATATATTAACACAGTCTAATACTCAGAGGACAGTGTATAATCACTTAATTTCCATTTTTTTCCTGTCTACGTTATATTTTATTTATTTATAGTAGGTCACACAGCAATATACCTAAGTCTTTCTGCTGACTAGAACATGTTACAGTCCATGGAGAAGGAATTAAATAATCCAGCATTAAGGCAGTGCTAGGCACCCAGGCGCATCTGTGGCTAATTTCAAGCTACATTTAAAGTACAAAAAGTGTTTTGGACTCGGTCGTTTGCATTGCTTGATTTGCTGCAAAATGAAGCCATGTGGCTCTGATTTCCATAACAGGAAGGTTTGTACAGGCTTCTTATTAAAAATGGTATCAGGAGCTCTTTGTGCCAATTATTTCCAATGTTGACTGTATGCAGTTTAATATTCTCATAAATAGAAATCAAACTGTCATACTCATGCATCCGTTTTCCACAACATCACAGGGATTTGCAGGCAACAGGATGCCCATTTTTCTCCCTCCAGTGATCTAATGTTGGAATAAGCATTTCAGGAGATGTCATGAAATAAATTGAAATGTCTATAAGAGACATTGAGGACTCCCGCAGGGAAGCAGCTTTGAACTCAGTCTGTTCTTTATTTCTAGGCTATTGCTTTTTATTGAAGGTTCTGTAGTGGGGACCAATAGATTTAAATATATATCTTACAGTTACACTTTTTACAGGTGTTTTACTTATGTTTTATGTATGAAAAACATCTTTGTCAGGATGCTGTGGCTCTGGTACTTGCGATCCTCCTGGGTCATTGTGATCTGATTAGCCACCTTAACGTAGCCTTGTGCTTTCTTAAAATCACAATCAACTATACCTATAACTATACTATAGGTATAGAGTGTAAATTAGCAGGGTCCAAATACTTTTTTAAAAATTAGAAATTCAAATGTTAGTGTTACCATTATTCCGGTTTATTCCAATAAGTTACTCTGCATTAGGATAAATGTGGAAAATGCTTAAACTCCTTTCAGTAGGTGGTTTCATTTAGCCATTGCTTTTTAATCTGAGTCGAGCATTATTAGTTACCTAAATTTATCTACACATTAATGATTGCATTAATAAATTGGCAGTTGTCTGGTAGGTTTTCTGGGGGAAACTACTATGGGAGGTTTGCCTATTTATGCAGCTAATTTAATGGTCTACCTTCTTGAGAATTGAACACAGTAAATAATTAACCTTCAGCATGTGGGCTAATAGAAACTGGATGTTTGGGGTGGGACTCATATGGTCTTACACGGCAAATGTGACTGCTGTCTGATTGATGCTGAAAAGCAACGTCTATTAAAAAACAAACAAAAAAATGACCACAAAACATGCATTTTCAGGCACCTTGATCTTTTGTTAGTTAAATGTTATCCTCCCCTGTTTGTGTTTAGGTCCTTTAGCTTGAGGAGAAAAAAAGGCAATCTCTTCCATCAACTGATTCACTTCAGACTGTTTGGGATGGAGCGTGTGTCTGCTTGTTTCTATGACAGTGGTATGTCGTACAAAGTTTAAAAACCTTCTGTTAATGTCACATCACCTGTGTGGAATTCCTGTGATTTATATTTAGCAGGTTACCTTGGAGAGTAATTGTTACCGACGTAGCTGTTTGTATTTTAATTGCCTGCGTTTGTCCTGTGGTGAGTCACACTGGATGACGGGTCCCGTTGAGTCACATCTCTGTCGTTGGTCTCTAACCTTATTTGAAAAGGTCTCCACTAACGATTGAACAGTTCTGATGTCAAAAATAACTTTTCCTTTTTCTTTTTCTTTCTGTGAGCTCTGCAAAGCTGCAGCACACACTGAATCTTCATCCTTTGAAGATTTTGATCTAAACGGTGATTCCAAATATTGATTTTTGATTAGCGGATTATTGCTCAAAAAATAAGGTAATTACCATCTACAGTGCATGTATGCATGCGCTACAGTACATTTGAACATCCATGTTATGTTTCAAAGAGAATTTTCTTTACACACCCACTGATAGGCACAAGACTGGCATTTATGCAGCACTTTTATTGTCTTATTGACCACCCGGCATGAAGGAAGACACAGTATCTGGAAGAAACCCACACAGACACAGAGACAACATGAAGACTCCAGACAGAAAGTCCTGACCAATACTTTTAAACCCAGAATAGACCAAGTAACAATACCGCTGGTACGCCACTGTACCAAAGGCACAGAGGCAAGAGCAAAGACGTTAATAACATTTGGTATACAGAACGTGTATTTTTGTAAAGTTGAAGCATTTAGGAGTCACCACAACTCAGCCATGAAGTGGCAGATCACATAAAATTATAGAGTGGTGTCGTCGGGCACGTAAAAGTGCTCTGCTGTGTCAACTGCAGAGTTCCAAACCTCCTCTGGCATTAACATCAGCACAAAAACTGTGCACCAGGAGCTTCATGGCATGGGTTTACATGATTGAGCAGCTCGTGTAGGTGTAATTTGTAGATGGCCCAGTACATTTTTCTATATAGTGTACCTGTATAAATTAGGGATGGACCGATCCGATATACAGTATCGGTCCGATCCGATATACAGTATCGGTCCGATCCTGACCTAAATTACTGGATCGGATATCAGGGAGAAATAAAAAATGTAACCCGATCCATTAAATATCACAAATGCACCTCACAAAACTTGCAACGACTGACCCAGATAGTGATCTTAGGACGTCGGAGCAGTATGCGTCACGTGATCACGCGGCTGTTGCGTGCGAGACCTGTCGGCGGTCTGGAGTTACTTCACACTGAAAGCATCTACGCGCTGCCAAACCGAGCAAGCTATCCCAGAGAAAGCAAGCGTTTAAGTTCATCTCTGAATGTTTGTAAAGCATTCTCACGTTAAGCTTAACAACCGATATATGGAGCTTAGACGTCTGTGCGTTGTCATTGCTAAGTCTGACCGTACAACGGATAGACTCAAGTTTTACTTTGAAAAAAACAGTGTTGCAGGCTAAACAGTTCCATGGTTAAAAAAAAAACCAACTAGGAAAAACATTTTTATTCATACTGTTAGGTTTTGTATAGAAATGACACAAAATTCAATCTCAGGTTAAATGTGATAGAAACAGCTTATACTGACATCCATCTTGATAAAAGGTGAGTGTCATGAAGGCGTGTTTGCATTTATTTGCACAGTTTTCCACTCTGGAAGTCTATTTATGTTAAGCTTTAAGTATAAAAGGGTCCATTCTACAACCTGTTTTTTTTTGTTTGTTTTTTTTAAGTTGTTGAATATAAACATTATTTGTGATGATATTTCACTTCTTTTTTTTCAGAACCAACGAGTAATCTGCATGAAATTGTTTTTTAAATTACTTTTTGAATATTACTTTAAATACTTAGATTTAAAGTTCCGCTAAAAGTTAAAATAAAAAGATCAGTATTGCTGAATTGTGAAATATTTTGGATGCAGTGTATTATTTGCATACAAGTATAATAGAATAGCTTTAGTATTTTGTTTTTTAAAATTTGAGTATGAACTTATACAAAATGCAGCAAGACATTTAAAAAAAACAGTTTTGTTTGTAGTTTTATGATATCGGTATCGGACATAAAAAAGTGATATCGTGCCATCTCTAGTATAAATTATGTCTGCTGGAAAAAGGATCCACTATGTATATTAGTAGTGACGGTAGAAATGAACGACCACTACACTGGTCCAAGCTTCTTTTTATTTATAGCAGTGGATTAGGGTGATGCATGCACAGTGCATATCAATTTGACCCAAACTACAGAAGAGTCAAATCAAAAAGAAGAAGAATTTAAAAAAACAACAGGGAAACTTTAACTTAGATGACTAAAGCTAAAATTAAATAACAAGTGAGAAAAACAACACTGCATTATGTTAGACCCTCTTTCAGTTAGGCCACTGTGTAGTTAAGGGTCTTTGGCTGGCTCACCACAACTGTCTGATGCCAATAATATTAACCTCAATAATTCATGACAGTGTGACAGTGAGTCAACGTGCACAGTGCCAGGACCTTGAAGAAGGTAAATGGGATTCGGATTTCTGCTCTGTAACAAAGCCTGCAAAGAGTTCAACCAGTGACACGCCACTAAAAGAAACCTGAAGAGAACCCTGTGGGACAATACTGAAACACCAAAGACACGCCTGCACTCACAGAGCCAATCAACGGCCAACACCAGAAATGTATTAGCCAATCATGTTGAGCTGTTTCATGTGACACACAGGGGAAAAAAAAGCAACTTTTTAAAACTTATTGTGAGGCAAGCTCAGCAAAACTTTTAATGGGTTTCACTGGCGAATCTGTGCATTTCGTTTTTATGTTTCGCTGACCAATGAAATTAAAGTTATAGCTCTCTCCCCCTTCATTTAAAATACCTGCCAAGTTGTGAGATTTTCTTCTGCTGCCACTGTTGAAAGCGCCTTGAGGCGACTGTTGTTGTGATTTGGCGCTATATAAATAAAATTGAATTGAATTGAATTGAACTGTTTAATGGTTTGTAGTACTGCAGTTTAATGATCAGATTTAAATTTAACTACAGTATCATAGAATTTGAATGTAATTAGTTAAATTAAGCTAAGCAGGTGGCAACTGACCTAAATATATTTCATCCAGTTTTGATTTTTTTTAAAAATCACCTTTGGATGTTGAAAGTTTAACTAATGCAGAATATGTGAAACTGTTAAAAAGCTGTGCCCTCTTTATTTCTGAGTGATGACATCTTAAGCATGATGAAATCATCTCACATAGCAGAAATCATAATCTCTGACACAGCTCTCTTAGCACAGCTCAGTGTTCTCTGCTTCATCACTGGTTCACAGATTCAGAAGGAAATGAATTATTCCTTCTGAAGTGCCCTACTTACAAGTCAAAATCAAGACTTATGATCAGACAATGATAATTTGCACACTGTAGTCTTGTCATTAACCTGTTAAATAACAGTAATCCCTGCAGAAACGCAAAAAGTATTATGCATCAAAATATCTTTGTTATATAAAATCTCAAATATATTTCATGTCATTGTTTTAAAGGGGTTTTTTTTATCCTCTTCTTTGTCTTTCTGCATTCTCTCTCTCTCT
>VUQG01013101.1:1268-17488 GCA_015106755.1 Etia nguti
TCAAAAAAAAAAAAAAAAAAAATTTTAAAAAACAAAAGTAATATTAGTAAAGATTAATATTTATCTTAAATGTTATCCTCAGTTTTGAAGACAAAATTTCAAACCCATTTACTGCCATTTTGTCATACAAAGGAGGCTCACACTGTAATCAACTGGTCTTTTTTGGATACTACAGTGATTAATACAAACAAGCTTTATCTTTTTACTCAGGTTTAACTATAATTTCATATGGAAGTGACATGACTCAAAGTTTCACATATAGACAAAGACGGAAAGTTTTAATAGTCATACCTGATGACTTTACAATCCTTACAGGTGACATGAAGCTGGAACATATCCCTACACTCCACACACTCAATGAGCTGAAGAGGAACCTGAAGAGGGGGGAAAACAAGGAACCATCAAATCACTTACACTAGTGTTGCAGTGTATAGCCTTAAATTAAAAAAAAAAAAAAAAATCTCAAACCCATGCAGTCAGTACAGGTAGTGAGGCAGACTCCAACAATCCTTTAAGCAAATTAGTGGTGGCCAGAATAGTGGCTTCATGCCAACAACACAAAGTATGTGCTGATGTGCAAGACCAGTTTAATTAAAGTATCAATAAAAACTAAACCATCAGTCACAGTGCTAAAAATTCAAAGTTAAAAGGTTATTTGTTGAAGTACATTTTAATTTTCTACAAATCACATCCCATTCTGCTCTGCAAATATACACCGCTTTCAGAAAATTCAGACCCTTTCAAATCTTATTTCAGTTTTACTGCAATCCTTTAAATTTCTTAGAGAAAGGAATGAGCTACACAGCAAACCTAAGAACTACTGAGGCTGCTGCTTAAGAGTGCTGAAGAGTCTGAATAAATCAACTCATTTATTAAAATTTTGATTGGAAACGTATTTACATAATCACCCCCCACCCAAAAAAAAATAAATTAAATTAAATGTGTAGATTAACAAAAAAGAAACCTCTTAGGATGAGTCTACACAAGATGTGGAAAACTTGAAAGAGTCTGAAAACTTTCCAAGCAGACAGCACATAATCCTCTTAACTTTGCATACGGGAACCAAAAAGAAAGAGAGAGAGAGAGAGAAAAAAAAAAGCAGTCATCCTAGATCTTACAGTTGTATCTGTATTTCCCTTTGGCACAAAGCTACAGTCTTTTTTTTTTTTCTCTTCCTGGCACATAGCAAAGTACAGAACTGGCATGTGCTTATGACTTAACAGCATACTTTAAATACTGCAGGGAAATACCTATGCTGCCTTTGACTAAGCTTTGTTAATTAGATAAGAACATTTCAGTAGCTCTGTGGGATAAAAAGTTGATGCTCACACAGTCTGGAGTCATGCATGATCATCAGCCAGTCATCAGCACATCAAGCTCTCCAGACATATGCACAGTGGCAGAGTCACAGCCATATGGAGATTTTATTCAAGTATTTAGAGGTTGGCAACCTAAATGCTGTGAGGATGGATTTCCCCCATACATATTTTTTGTCATGTCTAGTTTAATCCAGCACCTTGTGCAAAACTAACAAGCAGTTTTCTAGTCTGAGGCACCAGCTTGTTAACAGGCAAATACACACGAAACTGTACAGTTTAACCACACCATGCAGCTCTTCTGGGTACTTACTGACATCTCACAACAACAACTCTATGCAAAACAAAGAGAATACTAATGTAAGCGATGCATGTCGATTTGTGTGAGGCTGGCGTCACTGCACATTCCAGACATTTATGCATCTTGCTGTCACAACTTAATTCCCACTTTCCAATCTGCAACCCTAATCTAGCCACCATGAAAATTCCTGGGCTGCTTGTTAACAACCTCTCGCTCTCTTGCAGCACTTCCCACCCCTGATTTGTGAGCTCCAACAGATTTGCCATGTGATGCAACACATTCAAATATGTGTGAGGAAAATGCTGGCTGTGTGACATGGGCACAGGGAGGCACTGTGTGAGGCATGAACCAGAGGGTTCCTGAGGTCAACAGGAAACACCGATGGATGCACACACTGGAATAAATATACCCAAAATAATAAATAAAAAGGTTCCAGTTTAAATGGATAAATTTGAGACTAAATCTGGTGTATT
Source organism: Etia nguti (assembly GCA_015106755.1). Lineage (NCBI taxonomy): Eukaryota > Metazoa > Chordata > Actinopteri > Cichliformes > Cichlidae > Etia > Etia nguti. Next base: position 3,359 of record VUQG01013101.1, read on the forward strand.
CATACCTTCATTATGGGATAACTACAGCTTGTCTGAGCTGGAATGGCTACCTCAAATAAGAACTTTGCCAAAAAAAATAAATAAAAATAAACAGTAAAATTGGATTTGGAGTAGAGAACCACTGATTTTGCCACTCACACTTTCAACTTTTCAGAAAGATAATACTTGATGAGATTCTTTGTGTGTTTGGTCTTTTAATGAGATTTGAAATGACAAATGAAATAAAAAACCAAAAAAAAAAAAAACCAAAAAAAAAAACCAAAACATTTCAACACTAAAACAACGAGCAAATAAACTTCTCTATAGAGGATTAAACTTTTTCCTTGATGAGGAAGTGAAACAACCAAAACTTCTGTAGCACATGATCACTCATTGCAAAACTGTCTTGTGCTTGTACATCACTAGCAGATTAGCTTTATCAAATGATGGCAAATACTCAACTGAGAAACAACAGAAATAAAAATAATAGTAATAACTTAAATAGAAATACTACACAACATAGAAAACATCCAGGACCACTGGGCTTTAACAGGCTGGTAATACAAGGTAAAGGTGGCCAGCAGGCACCAAGACCCTGGTGAGTTTAGGTCTTTAAAGCAAGCAAGAGGCTAGCTGCAATATGATGACCAGAAACCATGAAAAGCCAATGAAATTCACAGAGTAGTAGTCATGACAGGGTGACTACCACTGGCAGTGTAAAGTGTCCTCTGTAACTTTAGGTTGTAACAAATCATCTTTTTCTGAATAAAGAAAAGTAAAAATCCATACAAGGCCAGTGTGAGGGTAAATGAAGACCATACTTCACTATAACCACACTGTTAACAAAACTCGTCTCTAACATAGTGAAAAGAGATGCAGGACCCTGTGGGCCAACCGCATCCATGGCAACAGCAAGTTCCAGAGAGAAGCCAAAGCGAGCAGACAAGTGTAGAAAGAGAGGTGATGAAGAGTCACATGGCACTGCTGCCAGTGGAGAGCAGCTTTGAATGGCCTGGTCACCACATTGCTGGCCCTAGCTCTGTCCATTCACAAAATACACAATACACACATACTGATACAGCCTCCAATGGAGACAATGTGGTTCATTTTGCAGTGATTTTGTGCCACGTGAAAGATTTTCTCTCTGAAACTACAACACCGAAGTGCACTTGTCACTTAGAGATACTTACATTGACAACTGACTCTTTGAACTTTATGTGTAAGCGGTAGCTGGACATTGCAATAATGGCATCCTCTGCTCTCCCCACATATTCTGTGAACTCCCCATGCAGCTCAGGAAAGGGCACCTGACAACAGCAGGAGAGAAAACATTTCAAATAAACTGCAGAGCTACACAGATCACAGACACAAACACAGTGGGAAAAGCCATGAGTCATATGACAACTTTGAAAGTTGTGTCAACATTTTGCCCATTTAAAAAAAAAGAAAGGGAAAAAAGCCAGAATCCAGCTGACTCAAAGCCATACTGTTGTTAAAAGCAACAAAAAGAAAAATAAGGAACCAGAAAGAGTCCAAGTGTCCAACTAGGCAACAATGAGTTTCTGAAGAGGTGGTAAAAGTTTACCGAAGTCTTTTGAAGAAACACTATCCTCAACAGTTTGTGTTGAGGATAAAAGGTAAGCAGAAGCACGCAAGCAAAAGTCCCATGTGTCATCGGGGTTGTGTAACTGATTAGGAAAGATTTACATAACTGTCACCAAGTTTGTTTTCTCCCTCATACTGCACAAGACAAGCAGCTAGTTGCAGTGGTTTTCTTACCTGCATGTTTTCCTCCTCCAGGACGGGGGACTTCTTGGGGAAGATCTGATTGGCCTGGATACACTCCAAGCTCTGCTGCCCCTCCTCCTCCTGCAGAACAACAGTCTGTTAATGTTTCTAGTGAACTAGTACTAACAACTTTACATGACACTTCCATGACATTCCTCTCCGCACACACATTCCTTTTTAGTCTGACTACTTTCTAGTCTGTTTGGAAGATGCACACAGTATATTTTTGTAATGTAGTGGCTGTGGTCAAAACTAACTGTATTTTATGCTTATACAGCCACACAATGATTTTTTGCTGACAGTTACAGACTCTGTAGCATTCTTGTTTGGCCATTAACAGATTTTAGATTGAAAACTGAGCAAAGAAAAAAAAAAAAAAAAGACTACATTTTTTTGAAAGAGATGACAGATATCACACAGAGGAAGAACTGCCTCCAAGATCTTGTCTGAACATGAGCAGAGCTAATCTGAACAGTTGCTACTGCCAGAGGAGCACCATGCCTAGGCCAGACAGGGACAGGCACAACATAGCAGCATGCCAAAAATGGGAACAAGAGAAGAAAAAAGCCAGGTTCAGAAAAGGGAATGCATCAGATCCAGAGGTTATGTCATGCTGCAACGCAAAAACTCATTTCTGCAGTGGAAACTGAAAGTGTTCCTGCATGGATGGCAAACTTGGAGGACCTTTGATACTGCTGACACTGACGTAACTGTCTGCCTCCTGGTAAACAGTGCTGATTAAGGGTAAAAATCAATTGAGAGTTCCGATTATAGAGACAGTACTCAGGCCACACAACCGTTATTATCAAAAGCATGCCTGGAATGATAATACATTACCATGGCCCCTGTCAAGGAGTGTGGGTCACCCAACAAGAACTCCGGCCCGGATCTGTCTGTAGAAAAACAAAGTGACAAATAATTTTATTTTATTTTATTTTTTTTTTTTAAAAGCCAGTAACTTTAGGAGAAAATGGCTCATTTAATCTCAAGTTATCTTCTTATATTTGGTAAAGCTTAAAACTCAGGCTTTCCAAGAATTAATCAAATTGTTAATGTAAATTCTCCAACCCACAGGCCACCCGAGGCCAATAGATATCAGAAACATTTTTAAATATAACCAAGTCCAGTAAATCCCCATTCACCACCTGAACAAACTTGAGGACTCCCTGGGACAAGATTTTGGGGTTTTTTGGGAGGTGGAGGGGCTGTTGTAGTTTATCGAAGAGCTGAACCCACACACAGTGGGCAGCAAAGACGCATTTAAAGAAGAGTTAAAACGTTTGAGTTGATAACTCTGTCACTAATAGTCAGATCCTTTGCTGTTTTTTTTTGTTGTTTTTTTTAAGTTTTATCAAAACGAAAAGATAAAGAAACTGAAATACCGCCTGCTCCTATCCATGCTCATTTTTGTTTTACACAGAGACAAAGCTTTAAAATTATTTCCAATTTTTTTATAGTTTACCATGAGCTTTAATTCTGGCAGATTTATCGTAAACTTCGCTGCAGGCTGACAGCAGCCTCCTCTCTCTGATGCTTTGCACTTGTAGCATGCAGCATGTCTAAACGGGGGATGGACTACCCTACATTGCTTTAGTCGGTTATTATGTAGTAGAATTAGTAAATATAGAATAAAGCCAACAGAGTTATAGTAATCTGTAAATATAGCATATGTAATGTAGCATAGCTTAATCAATCACACTGTTCCAACACAGCTCAGTGCAGACAGATATTGACAGGGACACTTCTTTCATCACACTGTTAAAGCTGAGGCTAGTAGTTGTAAAATACAAGACAACTTGCTAATCAAAACAATGTTATTAGAATAAAAAATTAATAAATCAGCTCACAAGACTATAATTAGTAACAGAAATTTGGCCAGCAGATGGCACTTATTGAGGAATCTATCATAGATATGTATTGTCACCTGCAAACCGAGTAGTACATATTACCAGTAACACAGGCAAGGTGAACAACAATACCCCCCCCTTTTGCTTCTATTGGCAAAAAGTCAAATATTATCAAAGAGGTATCCCCTGACTTCTGCTGATACACAACTGAGATTTAGGCAAGTATACTGTACATCTGTTTTATGTACTAGAATGATATTGCTATAGAAATTTCCATCCTGGTTAACCTACTGGTTGCAGGTTAGGTTTATAATTCATTATCAGGATGTCCTAAAAAGTCCTTCAGTTAATGCTGCAGCAAGAGTACTGACAGGGACTAGAAAGAGAGAGCATATTTCTCCTGTATTGGCTTCCCTTCATTGGCTCCCTGTTAAAGCCAGAATTGAATTCAAAATCTTGCTCCTCACATACAAGGTCTTGAATAATCAGGCCCCATCTTATCTTAATGAACTTTATTGTACCATATACCCCATTAGAGCACTTTGCCCTCAGACTGCAGACTTACTTGTTGTTCCTAGAGTATTTAAAAGTAGAATGGGAGGGAGAGCCTTCAGCTTTCAGGCCCCTCTTCTGTGGAACCAGCTTCCAATTTGGATTCAGAAGATTGACAAGATCTCTACTTTTCAGGTTAGGATTAAAACTTTCCTCTTTGATAAAGCGTATAGTTAGGGCTGAATCAGGTGATCCTGAATCCTCCCTTAGTTATGCTGCAGTAGGTGTAGGCTGCTGGGTGATTCCCATGATGCACCGAGTATTTCTTCTTAAGTCACCTTTCTGACTCATTTATTGTTAATAGACCTCTCTGGCTCTCTTCCTTCAAACCTTGTTCTCGAAGCTGGCTCAGTCCTGGTATGTAAATACATGTTTGTGTGGACGCCAGGGTGGTTGAGGGGTTAAGACACCAACCACAAACTACAATATCCCCAGTTTGACTCCACAACAGATCTCTGCTGCCTGTCAGTCCTCATCTCTGACCAACCTCATTTCCTCTCATTTCTCTGCTGAGTTACTGACATGAACAGAATAACAGCATATTCTACTTAAATTTGAAGTGTTTCTGTTGGCATTAGAAAGCATGAGCATATTTTTCAAGTTTACACATAAAAGTAGTAGTAGTAGCAGCAGAAAAAAAAAAAAGAAAAAAAATCCAGGGAGTGGCTCATAATACATTAATGAGGCTGTACACGAGCACCTGGATGCACAAATGCCTTTCCCATGCAATGAGATGACTGTAAATGATGATCAACTATGATATGTTGGGCAGTCAGAAAAATGGTAGTATGGGGAAATCCAGTGGTTGGATTTACATGGTTAAAGTTGAAGAAAATGAACAAAATGTGAAAACACTGATTTTTAGACTTACCACAAACAATCACTAATGGATGATAAGCAGACCTGATGATCCTGTTTGGAAACTCTCACAAGTAAGACATGGAAATCTGTGGAAATGAAAGTGAATAATGAGAAAATGCTTCTCCTTACCGAGACACACAAGCTACAGAAGCTCTTTTGATTCACTGGCAAATATAGATGCCCTAGTGGTCACAGTGGCTTGCATGCAAGCTCAGATACCACTTAAAACTGTACTGCAGACTGGAAAATAAGCCAGCTGGTTCTCCGAGCCTACAGTTTAGCTTGCATAAAGACATGGTTCAGTCACGTGAACTGATCGGCTAATGATCACCTTCAAAAAAAATAAACAATTATGTGCACAATACATATTTAAGAACATACAGTCACATTGTGAGGTTCATAAAGGTTAGTGAAAGACATCAGAAATGTTAGCGTTCAATGATTTGTGCTTTGTGGTTCAACTACCCAACAATGGTTGGTAATTTGCCCAAATGGTTGGCCAAGCAGAGCCAAAGACCTTGCAGGACTTGTCCAGTGGCTGACTGGTATTAAGTTCCTACCCAGGTTGCCCTTGAAAGAGCAAAAGAAATGCAACTTATCAAGAACAGTAAAAGCAGCAGCATCTTTGTTGGTCAGGTCATGTAAACCATCTATACAGAGCTTTTTCTTACATTCCATTATTGATATCATCTAACATCACTTTTCAAAAGGCAACCTGTTAGGATCTCTCAGCAAACAGGCCCACAAGTAGTTGTAAAGGTCAGCTACGCTTGCAAAGACTGAAATTTGATCTAAGAGGGTCAGTGGAGGGGCAGCTCAGGAGATCAACACACCTTCTCAGGAACATTTAAGCAGCCTGGAGACAGAAAAAGACAAAATATCCCACTGTACTGCCAAAAGCATCTCCGGTCATTGAGAGAGTTGTGAAGGAGTCAAACGAGGTCATTACTTCACTGAGAGTAGAGGCCAACTTTTACTGCTGCTGCCACCTGATAAAGCATATCTGCCCAACACACGGCTCTGTTTACTGCAGCCCGCTCGTGACCCGTGGCTATGGCTCAGTCTGGCTCTCAGTTCAGCAGTCACACAGAAAAGTCTAAGCCCCTTAGAGCCTTAACCTTACTCCTATCCCGTGACAGGCCAGTAATTTTCACAAGTGGTAACATTATCGACACTCTAGCTTCGAAATGATATTATAAGGAAAAAACAAGAAACGAGACAATGAACCAACACGGCTGACAGCGGAGCTTTGAGTTCACAGCGGGGTAGCCATACTGAACAGCACTGCTAAAAAGTGTATAAACGCAAAAGCCTCGGCTAACTTCGTATTTGGGGAAAAAGAGGATTTCACGACTTAATTTTAACGCTTTGTCGTCACCAAAGCGTTAAAATTGGTGACAAAAACTTCACTAGGGCGAATAAAACGTAAACTAGACTTAATTTATCGCCAGTTAATGTTACTTCAAATAGTTAGTATTCGATGTAAAGACACCGGTAGTTTTGGCCGCTAAAAAAATATGCTACGGTCAACCCAAAAACAAATGCTCCTCACAAGTGCTCTGCAACGTTACATTAACACGTTGCTAGCTGACGAAAAACCGTTTGCAAGGGGGGAAAAGACAGTAGCTAACGCTACTTGTACTAACAGGTTGTTAAGTCAAGTAACTCCTTTTTCTTCTGTTTTTCCTTTTCTTGAATAGCGGTTAGCTAGTTTTCTGCAGCTATGTAATGTAAACGGTTGGCTAACCAGTGTTCATCAACAACCACTCGACAGCGTAAAATAATGCTAACGAGCTAACGCTCAGTCGAAGAGCTATTTAGATGCAAACAGTGGAAATTAACATTTGCTGGCAGGCAGTGAACTGTTGTGCAGCGGTCTCATAACACTCGACGTTTGGCATTAAAAGCCGTGACACAGAGCAGCGCGTAGACCTGCTAGCTAGCACTAGCTGGTTAGGCTGAAGCTGCTTTCTGCAACTGTTTTTGTTGTTATGAGATGGAGGGCGGACCCCAGAGCGGAGGCCTCTGTCAAAACACACCGAGCAACGACTACAACCGGCGGACTCACCAGTCAAAGGAATGCTGAGGTGTTGGACGACAAAGACTCATCCGAAACTTGTGCAATTACCAAACATTAAAACAACGTGTCCAAAATGAACATGAATCATACCAGAGCCGAGGCCAGCTTCACTGCGTCCCTTTCCAACACCGAGCCGTCGTCGCCATCGCCGCGAACTCTCCCGTCTAAAGAGCCCTACGTGTGAGTGACGTCATCGCGTCAGAGTGGTTCTTTGGAAGAGGGGAGGGGCTCAGCCACACGGTAAGTAATGTAAACACTGGCAAGTGGGCTGGCTGATAAATTAATATTACAACAGCTTTAAAACGTTTTTTTCTTTTTTTGTATTTAGGTAGAAATGTGATCTCAAGCATTTTCGATTTTCAAACGCCTTATAAGCAGACAGAGAACATCCAATTAAACAAATGGGACACTATATTATATATGCTCATTTTACACACTAAGCTAAAATATGTAGTTATATATCTGTGATTGGTGAATGGAATTAGAAGTCAGATGTTTGAACTCAATGACATTTAGTCATCAGTGACATTCATTCAATCTGAAGAAATCCAAAACCATTATTCTTATTCCTAGAGGTTCATATCAATGAATGTAATAGTGAGTCATTTTCCTCAATAAATAAACAGTCTACTTTGTTTGACTTGCTTTTCTTTGAAAATCCAGTGATGTTTATTGTCATATTTATAAGATCCACAATTGCCCAAGTATCACTGTATGCTTAATGTAGTGGATATGAATGACCCTGAATTCAATAGGAAAGATGAAGTGTTTCCTTCACTGAAAGACTGCCAGTGAAAGAGTCCCATGTGAAAATGATTACACTTAAAAATAGTTAGGGATGCACACTACAGTGTAAGGTTTTATATATGCACATGAATTTGCAGTAACTTATGTATGTTAATGTGTGGAGCGCTCATTGCTCGTTATAAAGAAATAAAAACACAACACAGCAGGATCTTAAACAATTATGTATTGACTGATGGCTTACACAGCCTATGCAATTTCATTTCCAAGATGCTTGGCATACCATTGTCCATTCTTTAACATTTAATAGCCTGACGTGAGGCATCAGACAGTTATCTAAGCCTGAAGGATGCTTCTTTCGATTGGCCCACAGCTGACTTATAAATGACAAATTCCCTTGGTGACAAACCCTCGGTGCCAGAGTTGTTTTTATATAAGCAAATCTTAATGCATTCATTCAAGTTTTGCCAATCAATCAGTTTCTCCATTATTTAGTGACTGAAGTCAGTTATAAAATTAAAACATCTACTGTGTAGGGCTATTGTGATATAGAAAAAGCTTTGCTTTTTTCTGAACTTACAAAAAGCCCTACACCCCTCTCAGATCAGACTTCACCACAAGGCATTTCTCCATGAGGATAATGCATGGGGCATGTGATATGGCACAAAATAAATCTGGAAGTATAACGTTTTCAGGGCCAGTCTCAGGTTCTGATTTGACCGGAATCTTGACAAGTTTGTGAGAGCCAAATTTCTCAGCTGCACCAGGTGTGGACTTCCCTAATGCAAAAAGACTTCAAGTGCTGATTCAATGTCCCTGTGCAAGAACAATAACACAAAAACAGTCTATCCCTTGTTGTGTGAGCAGAATGGATTTGCATGCAAAACAATGAGATGAGCTTTACATGAAGAGATAATGGTCTGGGTAAATACATTTCATTTTCAGTCATATGTCCATGTTACCTTGAGAAACAATGAAGCTTTCACATAAGAAATGCCACTTCTAATCATACAGTATATTATGCACAAAATATGATGGTAAGAAAACCAGAGAGAAATCTTCTGTGGCTCCAAGAAAAAAAACAAAAACAAAAAAACAAAAAAAACCCACAAAAAAAACAAAACAGTATTTCCAAGAGCAAAGTCTACTGATCTAAAAAATGCAACCCATTTAGCCTCATCCTGGTGGTTCCACTCGACACTGTACTTTGACACATCTGTGTAATGAATTACAAAACAGCCACGACTTTCCAACAATCTGCTTTTTTTCCCCCCTCCTTGTGAGTGTCGAAAATCCCATAATCATACAACTTCCACATGTTCGTCCAATATTTAACGGAGTCATTCTCCACGTCACATGGTTTTCATATTCAACACCACTGATGAGAGCAACTGTTTCAATAAAGCTTTAAAAAGCAAGACTACCCTGAGAGAAGGTCTAAAACGTGGGCAAGCTTGCCAGACCAGAACTGGCTTGAATGGGTTTGGTTTATTAAATCTGTACACTCTATTTCAATATAATCAGCACATTTTTGTTCCAAGAATGTAAGATAGTATTTTTTTTTTAGTAATTGTGTAATATATATCTCTACATAATACAATCCAAGTCCTCTGAACTATGTAGACATGTGCAAGTGTTCACTACCAACTTCAACGATACAGTAAAGGCAAAGACTTGTGGACACTAAGTTAGGATAATGTTGATATTTGAAGTTTTTCTTGAGTCCTCACAATTATCAAAAAAATCTAAGTGCTGTAAGTACTTCATACACGAGGTATTGAATATCTAGTTAACTGTTCTGAGTATAAAATAGAGGCAAAATACATAAAGAACATCTTGCAAGCATGACAAAGAAACGTCTACAGACACAATACACACGTGGTCAAAGATAATATGAGGGGATACCTGTAACCTTTTGTGTTCTTGAATATAGCGTACTTACAGACTGATGAGAGGTCACACTGTACGTATCATGCTTTTAAACACTGGGAACTTCAGCCTCAAAGTAGATCAACACAGAGCAGGGGTGGCCTAGCTAAACAGCATTTCAGTGCTTGAGGTGTTTTGTTCCGTATAATTTACAGTAAAATGCACATTTTCAGAATGTGCAATCCATCGGGTGTTACTCCATAACACATAGAAAGGGATGAACAGCAGCAGATTTATCTCATAACCCCCCAGCCCCCCAATAACCACCACCACTCGCGTCATCGTTTGACCCTCTGAGGCGTGAGCTCGCACCCGAGGCATGATACGCAAGCGCCTTCCCTCCGTCGGTCCAAACAAGTGTGCGTCGTGTTTATGCAAAAGTATGGAACGCATGGTCGTCGCATGATGTGCATCAACATAATCTGAGGTAAACTGGGTGTCCTGTGTCTTGGCCCGTTACAGTCTGAGAACCAGTGCCTTAGAGAGTCAGAGAGGTAAGTCTGAAAGAAATCGTGTAAACTGTGCTCGTGCGAAGTGACTGTTGCACTCACTACCAAAAGCACAAGGGCCCTAAACTGTAAACCTCGAGGATTATTCAAAGCAAACTAAAGAAACCAAAAACACTTCAAAAGTACTCTACTCATTAGGTTTAACATTTCCTTTTTTTTTCTCGTTTTTTGCAGGGTTTTCAACTTTTTTCTTTTTTCTCGTGTTTTCGCTCAAGTATAATCACAGGTGACTAACTACAGAGGATAAACAGGGTCAGGTGAGTACCATGCTACATCAGGTTTAGAGAAGGCTATTGCAGACAATTCTACAACATGTACAACCACATTTTATACGAGTGAGTTACAAATATTTCAAAACATATCACCAGGAAACTAAGTACATACAAGATGTTGAATATTTAGAGTCTTAAAGGACTATCCCTCAGTCAGTAATAGGATTTCATGTTACTTGACTTAAACTGTCCAGTCTTACAGACAAAATCTGAAAAATTGCTATTCAAAAAGTAGCAAATTTGGTCAGTGTCTCTTTTCAAATAGTTATAGTGCTTTTAATGGCTTAAGACAGGGGTCTTCTTTTAATCTCACCCAGTGGCAATCTACAGAACTTCAGTGTACATTTGATGACACCATAGCTGCAAAAGTCTTCATGTCAAGTCCAATAGGTAAAACGACAGCTAGTGCTGTCACATATATTTCAAAGTAGTATGCATTATCAAAAGGAAAAAAACAAACAAACTAATACACATTTATAAATTTTTTTTTCAACTCTCAAGTTCTTGTAGGGAATTCAACCGTATGATTAGCTCCGTGTTCCCATTTCCTGTGAGTTATCATTCTTGGAGGACAGGCCTTCAGGAGCCACGCTCCATTTAAAGACCTCAGGAAGCTTTTGTCTGAGACTCTCCTGTGTGGCGCAAAGGTTATCCGGACTGGATACATGTAAAGTGGACTTAAAACTCCCATTCCAGAGTTTCTTCTCGATTGGCTGCTCTCTCTAACCTGTGGATGATGTTATTGAGGTTGGCCATTTTCTCCGTGCGTCTCTGAGTGCTCCTGTTGAGTTTGGGACTTTGGAAGGGAGGGGGCGGGTTAGGGTCCAGGCTGTGACTGGTGCTCGTGGATGGAGGGTTGGGCAGCGAGGGCGATATGGGCGCAGAGGAGGAGGGAACAGGCGAGACTGACATCATGAGGCCCGGTGAGGATGCAGCAGAGGGCGAGTTGAGGGAGACCTCCAGGCTGCTGCGGCAGGGCTCTGACGAAGCCTTGAAGCTGACCGGGTCGACGGGTGACTTTCCGGAGTCTTCCCCCTCGTGCCTGGTCTGATTGGTTCTCTGTGGACCGTCTACGGAGAGCCCTCCAGGGTAGAGACCCTGACCTTCTTCCTGCCTCAGGCTCTGGCCTGCCAAGTGGGGCTCGCGACAGCCCGCGATGGAGTCCTCATGCTCACTTTTCAACTGCGGGAGCGGCACGGCTGTTGGAAAACACTGAACCCTGGACTGTTTCGCAGAGCTTTCCCTTCCCTCCTCTGCGTCATCTTCCCTGTCTAATGCCTCCTGTTTGACATGAGGCAGTGAGGTGTTGGCACTAAGAGGAAGGCTGGAGTGGATGTGTCCTGAGGGCTGCTGCAGCCTCCTCTCCTCTCCATCAGAGTGAGGGCTCCGTGTCACTGAGGGGGAGTAGCTGTGGTGCTCAGCATCCGTGTCATTGTCTGGCAGACCCTCCATCAGCACCTCCCGTCGCATTCTGGACCTGCACACAAATACCACTGTTAGACAGTGGCTGAAAGAGACTTTAGAGACTAAAGTTTACTTTCTAAATAATATTTGAGATATTAAGTTGAAGCGTAACAGACAGTTTATCACAAAATTAGATTCACATATTCTTCCTTTGCCTCTTTAGGCTTTCCATTTCAGAAATCAGGACTTGATTACTCAAAAAATAAAAATAAAAAAACGTTGTTGGGAACAGTTTCACACAGGAACTAACTAACCCCCCCCACACACAGACACACAGACACACACGCCTATATTCTTTCTACTGGATGTAGACAATAGAAAGAAAATAGTTCCTAAATGAAATAAAAAAGGTTTGTGGATTTTTTTTAATCAGGCCATGATTTGGAGAAATAGATATTGCCAAAAACAGCCATTTGTAAAGGTTATAAAGGACTGGCCTGTAGTTATGAAACCAGTTGATGACGGTGTTTGTTTTGAGGTTGAGCTGCGACGCCAGCATCTCGATGGTGTTTTGAGAAGGGTAGGGCTCTAAAAGGTATGCCTTCCTCAGGGCATCTTTCTCCTCGGCTCCCAGCACCACCCGAGGTTTCTTCGCCTGGCTGTAGGGGCACAAGTCCAGAGAGGCCAAAGCCGGACTCACACACTCAGAGCGAGTGCTGGGCGAGTCGCTGTCCGAGCCAGTGCTCAGCAGGCCGTATCGCCTCTTCAAATAGGCTGGAGGGCAGAAAGAGACATGCAGGGTATGGAGATTACAAAAGTGTCAGAATCATCTCCCCCGTCATATTACAGAGTACTCTCTGGTTCCCACCTTTCTTCTCCATCTTTTTCATTGCCCTCAGCTTGTCTACATTGTGAGGATCATTGAGCCACAGCTGCATGCGGACAAACGGCTCCCTGCCCTTCAGACTGAGCTTGTGCCATGGTTTGGGTCTGGAGAGCAGGTCAGACACCGAGCCCTGCGTCAGGCCCAGGATGGTCTCCCCAAAAAGACGCTGGCCTGTGGAGAACAAATATACACAGGTGTATAGTTGCTGTGGTGTCTTCAAGGAGTGTTTTTTGTTTTTTATCCCAAGTTGTGAACTCAGACCCACCTAAGTTATTATCTGTTAGCACCTCTTTGACCTTCTTGGTGATGGCATAAGTATCTAGCTCTGGAGACATGGCCACCAGCTCCTGGATGCCCAGTGGGTTTGTGGGCTGATGCAAGGTCATGAGGCTGGGAGTGGATTTCACTCCCTCTGGGTGGGTGGACAACTCCAAGCTCAGGCCCTCTGGCTGCTGGTTCTCTTTACTGCTCTCCAGGGAGAGACTCACAGGCTCCACTAGCGGACTGGGGTGGCTGTCTGCTGGGCTGGGAGGTGGGGATGGTGAGGACTGGGCCGTCACTGGGCTTTTATCTGTAAGTAGGAAGGAATAGTCACACCAATCAAATGAACACACTCAGTTGACTTTGTAAGCTGTGCGTCCATGTGTGTGTTTTTGATTGTTTTTTTTAGTTGCACAGTTTCTCAAGCAGTCTAGATATTCTCAAGCGTGTGTTGTGAAATGCAGACTCACCCTGAGTGTGGCCCTGGTTTGGGGGCTGGTTAAGGCTCTGTCCTAGCTGATCCAGTAACCACAGCTGCATACGGATGAAGGGCTCCCTGCCTTTCTGGGTCAGCTTGCTCCAGGGTTTGGGCCGAGACAGCATATCGCTCACGCTGCCCTGAGAAAGTCCCAGCACCTGGAACACAAACACATGTTGACATACTACCTTTTAATTAGACACACTATCTGTGTCATTACTCATATCAAATGTCTATGTCGCACAGCAATGACTGAAGCTCCAAGTTATTATCGTGAAAGATGGAAATCTGTTTTCAGCTTATGGCCTTGGTGATGCACTTTCCCCATACAACCACTGGAGGGAGACAATGCACTATAAATCTTCACGTTGGTTAATGGTTTAAGTTCGACTTGCAGCACACCTCATATTTGATTATTATGAAATTTCACATGTGATTTATATTTCTGCAATTCAAATGCACAAATTTCTGTAATGATAAATTTTCTTCCTTTTTTTTCACATGATTGTATATTATAAAAAAAAAAAAAATTGCTGCACC
>VUQG01013102.1:6205-18502 GCA_015106755.1 Etia nguti
CCTGTCTGGTCCTCTAACTGGCAGCTATGTAACAACTCTTATGTATTTCCCACTCTGCTGATCAAAGGTATCATTTGCTTCCGTTGGTGTCGTTTCGTTTGCTGAGAAAGCTCAACATGGGACCCATCCAATCCGTGTTGCTAAAAGTTATCTCACTTCTGGTTGTACAAGATGCTAATTTTCACTGACATTCACTCCTGCCTGGTCCTACGCTGGTGGGTCCAGAAAATCAGAGTTTGTCACAGACTTGCATTAAATTTTACATTTGTATTAATAATTAAATTGCTAACGGCGAGTGAGCAGCAGGTGTCAAGTATTGTAGAAACAGGTTTGGACAAAACCAATCAAAGTTTTTTTCAATTTGAGATTAAAATCTTAATTTTGACTAAATATTTGTTAAACAAATCTGTACTGTGTTGTTTAAACTTCTGGTTATCAAATTATGAACTCAAGGTTTGATTACACAGGTCTGCAAAGAGAACTTTTTTCAGGTGCATGGGATATTTTTGGTAAATGTTTTTTAGGGTGCTGAATCCAAAATGATCTCCATTTCCCTCCATCACGTACAGTTTTTTTTGTTTTTTTACAAAACATGAGGAGTTTATATTAAAAAAAGAACAACAGCAGTGATAGAAAAAATCTATATTTTATTACATTTAACTATGCATAATGTTTGAGATTCCTCACCTTTTGCTATAAACAAAATAAAGCTTTTGGGACATGATCATCTGAGCTCCTCACACCGCCAAACCCACCATACCCTCCCCCTCCTACTGGCCCCCCTCAATTCCTCACATTTTCTATTTGTATTTCTCTTGAGTCTCGCTGTTAGAAATATTAAATTAATGTAAGAAATCATTATTGGATATGGTTTTTTGACTCAAGTATAGGATACCAGACTTCAGTTTAAAAAGGGAAACTGTACGCTTAATTAAACTAAAAACATAAGTTTAGCAAGAAAACCTGACGAGGTGGAATTTGTAAAATATTTTTCCCAGTTTCAGTGAATAAAAATCTATAAGAAACAGTGAAAAATTCCTATGCAGTTTTTTGGTTGCAGACCTGTGTTATTAGCCTTTGCACATCAAAATATGGTAGCTATACTTAATTTGCCTTACTGACAATTTAAACCTTACCATTCTTCCATTACAGGTAGATACTTTTTAAAAAACCTTTGTTGAGGCTGTAGTGATGCTGAGGTGATCATTTCCTCACTGAGGATTCTTCTTCTTCTTGGGTTGTAACAGTTTACTAGGCAGTAAAGGTGCCATGTGTTTTTGCGGTCTGGGCCTTTACTCATTCATCTCTTCATGACTTGCATCATCTTTCCAGAGAACCTTGTGTGTGTGTGTAGGCCCTCATTTAAACTTAGGTCAGAGTTCAGGCTGCTGGATAAGAGATGAATTGGATGTCGGAGACGAGCTGCTGCTCGCTCCGAAGTCCTGCTGGGCAGCCATCTGCACGCGGGAGGAGGCAGACGAACCATTCTGCCCAGACTCTTCAAGACTGGGAAAAGTAAAGTAGGATTGTCCATTTGAATTTGTTACGACAGGAAAAGTGGATTAACGTGTCATTCTCCTCATGTAGACTTACTGTAGCAATGAATTTCAGACAAGTGAAAGTTAAGTCAGCCTTTTAGCTCCGGTGCCGAGTGTTGATTGGGGTCCATTTTGTTCTGTCTGTGTTTTCTTGTTGAGTTGTTGTTTGTTTTTAATTGATGTGCAGCATTTTTGGTAAAGACTCAGTGATATTGTGTACTTTAAGGTCTAAAACAATATTTCTTGTTTTTTTCTTTACTGTGGAAACCAAATATAATTCTGCTGGGGAGAGGAATTGCTCTCCTTTAAGTTGCTGATCTTCTGCTTTATCCTCCATTAGTTAGCGTCCTCCTTTATGTTATGATTAAATATTCATGACTGAGTACTCTAATCATTGAATTGGCCATTACTTAATCCATTGCAGACACTTCTTTACTTTTGTTCAGGCTGCAACAATCAATATTTTAAAGTTAACAATTGCTCAAATGAGTATGTGTCATGTGAAAGGTGTTGTTTGTTGGGTCAAATACAAGCAATTATTGCCTGAGTGCCCTTAGATGTGGGTAAGCTAAGAACGCATCAGTCTGACTGATGAGCTCCACTATGATGTGATGTCTGCAGTCCAACCCTGCAAGGTATTGTGGTTCGGATTACATTAGATGCCTTAAAAGCGATGCTTTGCCTTGTAAAACAAAGTGTTTTTGTGGGCTGGATATGACAGATGAAATGTAAACCCTCCTTTTCCTGCAAATCTGCAGTGTGACAATCAAACACTAAAACCTCACTGCTCGGCATAGACTGTTAAATATGCTGCAGTATTTTATTTTTGCAATATGTCAGTATAACACTGTAGCATACAGCATGTTAAAACATAGATTTATTTTATTGTATTCCAAAAGGTCTAGTCAGTTTTGTGGTGTAAAATACGGCAATAGCTGGATAATTTCTGCCAGTAAGTTACTGTTGATTTGACATTAAACATTTTAGTGTGTAACATCAAGCATACTGACAAAACACAACACTTAAAATTTTACTCTAAAATTTTATAACTTCTTCATAAAAAGCCAGATTGTGGAGTTAGTAACAAAGAAATGTTTTATCAGTCTGGTGGTCAGGATTCCCATAATGACCCCAGACATAAAGATGAAAAAGTAAAATATACAAACGCATCTTAATCATCTATTAAAACTAAATGCACTCATGAATCAATACTGAATATAAGATTTTCCCGAAAAATAAACCCTTTCACTATAATTTATCTCACGGCAAATGATAAATCTATATTCCCAAGATCTTGAGTACAATGGTAAGATAAATGCATGAAGGGAACAAGTGCAATAAATTGTGAGGAAAAAAGGAGAGTCAGTGAGACTTACAGAACCATGACACTGTACAGTTAACCAGCTCACTTTCACTACATTACAAAATGAGAAATGTGAAATGAAAGTCTGAACTATACCTACTTTACACACTTATAATATAAAAATCCTGCTGTTCACAGTCCTCCAAAAAGGGACTTTGCTCTTTATGTTATATAACTCACAGAAATAGGTCAGTGTAATAGTAATGGAGTTGCTTCCTTAGTGTTATTCCCCCTCTCCCGTTTCAACATGACATAATGCGATATAATTTTCTAATATGTTTCCATTAAAATTTAACATGGTTGACTTTATTTAATAACAGATTCTGTTGTCAAACACGTGACAGTGAATTATTGTACTGACAGTATACTCCGGCGGAACCTTTCCTGTTTTCAGACAGTCTGTTGCTCCATAAGCTGACTTATGTAAAGGAGATTTAGCTGGCACTGAGTGTGTTGCATAAATAGTCTCTTTGTATTCCAACTGTCCACCCAGAAAGCTGCTCCTCTGGACCTCCATTTTCACAGAGCAAAGTACATCCACTTGACCCCTTACCTCAGCAACAAGTGACTCAGTCTGAAATTACATGATTTTATTTTCTTCGAGCACTGTTCAGCCCAATGTCCATGTTACAGGACTCTGCAAGGTGTATTTTAACCAGACAGAAGCCCAAAACGAGACAAGGGCGGCACTGGAAGTCTTAAGATTAAGATTAAAGAAGTGGGCTTTAATAAACATCGGACACGGAGGTAAAGACACCATTGACTGCATGCAGTCAAAAGCTGCCAAAAAGCAGTTTGTGTGTTTCATTTGGGGGCTCAAATGCAAAAGGCTGTGGTAAAATAATAAAGGAGAGTGGGAAAAAACAGAAAATAGTAAACTTGCTCTTCTATTTCTGCTCTCCATTGTGACTGCGGCGGGAACAAGCTGTGCTGGCCAGTTAAATGTGTAGAAATGCACATTCCAGACAGTTTTCAATTGTAGTTAAAAGGAAAAGAATGTAATGACTGAAACCATGGCAACTGTACAAGAAATCCACTTAATGCTATAATAATACAAGCTTTGTTTGCTGTCTTATAAATATGAACACTTATTGATATGTTTCTCCAGTTGCACTGACTTCTTATATCTTGGCATCCTATATAAGTCACCTGCCTCCGGTCAGAATGTAACTAGGTGTGATCATAGAGTGTATATAAAGAATAAACCTACCCAACATGACATTTGTCCAACACTGTGTTGATTATTCTAGAGCCACCTGCAGCATATTTGGACAAGAAGATGGAGAGTGAATGCTGGCTAGCTCGGTTAGGAATCTGCATCCAGACTATAAGGGTAGCTGCCACACAGAGATAGATACCCCCTAATTAGTGCTAAGTACAAATAGCACTGTTGGTTAGAACTGTTGCCTAACACCAAGAAGGTCCTGAGTTCAATTCTTTCTGTGTGGAGTTTGCCCATAGGTGTAAATGTGGGAGTGAATGTGAGAACAAATGGTTCTCTGTGTCTATGTGTTAGCCCTGTGACAGACTGGTGACCTGTCCAGGGTCTACCTTGTCTCTTGCCCTAAGACAGCTGGAATAGGCTCCAAGGTCAAGGTTGACCTTGAAAAAAAAATTCAAGAAATCTTATTGTGTAATATGTCACATAAAAAGGCACAAATGTCCCATTACGTCGCAATGATGCCATAACAGGCTGATGCTCTCTGAGGGTTCTTGTTCTACAATTTTTTCCTTAAGGTGGAAAGTTTAACACTGCTGAATAACTTTGATTATTCGCTGTTTAAATATATCCTATAGATAGATTTTTATTTCTTGTTCTAACAAGCAATGATTTTTCCAATGAAATCTGCTTCATTGCATTTTGGATTGAAACCCTCGGATCTCATCCGTCTGGCTGGAGGAATAAAGAAAGCTTCATTTCATCCTCTTTATTTCCAAGCACTTAGCCTGATCAGATTATCATTCAGTTATTAAATGACCCGCAACAGTAATAACTTAAAAGCAGAGCAGAGGAATGCAAAGACTGAAGGTTAGTTCAAGTTCACCAATCTGCTAAGACTGTCTTGAATCTCACTTAGTCCTGACATTTATTTTTTTCCGACTGCTGTCTTCCATTGTCTCTCGTTCAAATGAGGAAAGAGGAAGGGATGGAGAAAAGCAGGGATGAAAAGCCCGAGGCAAAGAAGAAGGAAGGGAGGAAAACAAGTAAAAGGAGTTACGGAGAGAGGCTACACTGAAGGAGAGAAATAGAAAAGGCAAGGAAAGATTGTAGTAGGAGTGTTTATATATTTTTAAAGGCAGAGAAAAGCAAAAGCCTTTTATGGAGCGAACCCTGAAGTCATGTCAGCGTTTGCCTCAGCTGCCTCAATCATCTTTAATTATCACTGGCTCATTCATCAGCCTCTTGATTACCAGCTGACTAATAATAATCAAACAATGTCTCAAAGTAGAAATAATACATATCTCAGAAATTAATTCATATTTAAAACTGCCTTTTACCACAGCCCTGATCATATCGAGGTATTTGGCATCCCAATTTTAACGTCAAACTTCTCACTGTTGCTTTTCTGATACACTCTCAAGCCGTGTTATCAATCTCCTCCCTATGCGCTGTGCTCTCTGGCACACATACTGACTTTTCCCTAGGATAATGTTCGTGTATTGTCATTTCGAGGCTCAGATTCTTAGAAAGAGCTTCAAACAGCAAATATTTTGCTGCTATATCTAAACCTTATAAGTCCTTGAGGACTTATGTTTGTCATTCCCTAGTCTAAGGCTTTTTATTGGGATCGCTGTGATGGGTTTTGACAGAATATTCACCAACAATTTATATTTTTACAAGATTTCTGGAGAAAAGAGCACATACGGTTCTCTTCGTTAAAATTAGATTCGGTGTGACTCAGTCATGCAGTAGTGACCACTAGATCAGTAAAGAGATGTTACCTGTAACAGACGGACAAGTAAATGATCATGTATGATACCTGCGGATTATAAAATAAAGCAAAAACAACCACGAGAGAACGAAGGAGCTTACATTGTGTGTTTTTGTTGTTCCGCTGTGACTGCAATGTGTAGCAGCCTCAGGCAGTCAGAGCAGCCTGATGTGGTTTCACCGCTCTCTGGCTGACTTCCATACATCACGGAAAGTCTAATGTCTCCCGACAGGGTTCGCGTGATGGTTTGGGGGTCTCAAAGACAGGTGGATAGTCGAACCCGCTGGGCAGAGCCAAACGTGTCGAGAGGCTGCTACACTGTGATTAAAAATGACTCTGTAAGGTACCCGCAGGCGGTTCTTCTGGTTACCAGAGGAATACTTTGGCCAAAAAAAACAGTAGGAGTGTCTTTGTTTATTCACAGATTTTATCACAGTCTTGTAATTAATGAATGTCACATGTGGGTACACTAATGAAGTATGGCTTTATTGCTTATATTTTCATATTTGACATATATTGGTGAATCTAACCCTCCTAAAGTCTTTTCCTGCACTGTCTAAGATTAGAAATTTCCTGTTTGGCTTCCTTACAGTTATTCCCACCCGATGCGTGACATGTATTTTAATACAAAGGTGGCATATTAGTGACATAATAGCGGGAATTAGGAGCCACCAGATCAACGTTATGGTCTTGGTCATGACCAAAGCACCATTTTAGACCTTTGAAGAACTGTCTTGTTTTCAGAGTGCAGTCTGAGTGCAGAGGGCTGCTGGCTTCCCATAAACTGTGGAAAGACTAATGTGTCCTTGTGGGTTTGTGTGATTTGCAGGGCTGGGAGGCGAGGGAACGTTATTACAGTAAAAATAGAACAACAACGGCAGTAATAAGCTCTGTTTCTATGCACGTCTTCAAACTTGTGCCAAAAATAGAGTAAAATTTGGACTGTGGCTGTATTATGTTGCGACACTGGATATGATAAATTTTTCTGATTGAAACAACCAAATGTGTAACGAGTGTATTATGTCTGTGATCAAACAACAGCACAATCCTGTAAATGTAGCCAACACATGACAACACTCCGTATATCCAATCAGAGCTTTTGCACGTTAGACACACATCAGATAAACAAACTTCCTTTTTTTATCCTGCTCCTTTAAAAAAAATGATGCAAATAAAATATTGCAATAGCATTTATCAGTTAATTATACTATACGCTGTATTACATATACTTAATGCAATACAAGCATGTTAAGCCGTGCTTTTCTGTCTGTGCTGTAAGGGCTTTGTTGGCATGACTGCATGTTTCACACATCCTATTAGAGAAGAGCTTACACTGTCTAACCCTGCTCAAGATTTCACTATTTTTACTTCCAAGCATTGCTGCCAAATCTATTCTTGATCCATCATAACACGAAAAGATTAATTATATGATTCTACCTAAACATTGCTGAAATTAGTCACCTTTTGACAATTAATTTCTCTAATAATGCCATTTTAATGGGGTAATGCAGTAAAAATGAGTATAACTGTTAGCCGGGCAGTGGCTCTTTGACTGCTTCTCTTTTACTTAGCTGCACTTGCAGGCCCTATTTACCTCACAAATTTAGCCTTAAATACAATTTTTGTTTTATCATTGCATGTTTTAGTCTTTCTCTTAAATGAGCTAAATATACATTTGAAAACATGCATTGCCTGAATAGCATTTAATGTTTAAAAATTTGTTTGAGGTGAAAACCTTTAAGGTGACTATTTCCCAACAGCATATAATTTCTTATTCATTTTATAATAAAGTAATGAAGACATGTTGTCTTTAATAATTCACCATTTGTTTATTCATTTTTATTTATTTTTTGATTTATTGTCATTTATAAAGTGTAAATCTGAATTATGGAAAATTAACTGCATAAAGGCCCATTACTCAAAAAATGCCGTCTCTCTCTCTCTCACACGCGTCGAATTCGACACCGTCTCTCTCTGCTGCCTTCTAAAGATACTCACACAAATTTAGACTCCATTGCTGATTTCTCTTTGTCATCTTCCTCATGCATACTTGCGAACACGCGCACACTGTTCACACTTTTTGTTATGTTTAGAAGATTACCCATAGATTCTGCCTATATCCTCATTATGCTAATCTGTTCTCGTCAGCCCACACAGCAGCTCTGGATGCTTCTGTGCTTCAGTCGCAGCTCAACACAATTTCTTAGTCTTATTCAAATCAGAGTTCACCCTGCACAGCTGCTCTGGAGGATTTGGTGAATTCAGGTCAAAGTAAAACAAAAATCTGCATGCTGGAAAGAGTGGGCTGAAAACATGCCCTGATCCTTGCAGAGCTAATGGAATAAAGCATTAGCTCACTGTGTTGGAACATAATAACAAATATATATCATGCTGCACTTTCCTAAATGTTCCTCGTAATAGTCTCCTTAATTATACTGCAGGGCTATATAGTAGCTAAACGACTTTGGCACCATGGATAGCTTGAAATGCTGCGATATGATTCCTGCTGGCTGGGTTGTGGAGCTTTTTGATGAAAACAGCTGCCTGCTACAGCTGGAAATGAGCACTAAGACGTTCTACAGAGCTGACGGGAACTGCAGCATCAGGTGATAATTCTCTGCAAACCTTTTAGATACCACATGCAATCGTTTATTATACTGCAAACGGAGATTAGAGCAATGTAGAGCATTAACAGCCATCCAGATGTGTCTTACCTTCAATGCAACAAGTTCCATTTGCTTCCCTGAAAAAGTTCCAAGGAGAAATAAATCCAAGAAGAAAAAGGAAGTAGAGCAGTAAAATAGTGCTTTATGTACTGAAAGAAGAGGCAGAGAGCATTTTGGCAAATTGCATTTTTATGTTGTTCGCAAATGAAAAAATAAACACTAGGGAGAGAAGGGAGCAGGACTTCTTTGCGTTCTGGTTCCGCTGCCACCCACAGCAACACCGGTTAGACACATCAAGCACTGCGTAGGTTTCCCTTTTGTGCCGTAGAAAAATGTATTTATTAAAGCATCGACTCCAGAATAAAAACAAAAGAAAACGAACAACAGCTGCAGGATTGCAGAACATATTAAGTACCATAAAATTGATAAAGCAATCACTGTACATACTACAGTGTTCTTTTTTTTAAGTCACAGCTTTTGTAATGCAGTTATGGTTGATGTATATATTTTTTTTTTACACATATTATACATTCAATAAAACTGAAATATGTTTGAGAACACTGTCAAAGAAATGTACATCTGAATTATAGCACTTATGATGGTGCTGTAGAAAAAACAATATGGATTAAAGACGGCGACCAGCAATTTAAAATGATAAGCACTCTTTTTAACACAGAACTATAAATATATATTAATTTCATTAGTGCAACCAGTAGAGTTACTTACAGTATGTTAGACATATGTTAGGAGTGTGTGTGTGAGGTCACTTGAAACACTTGATGAAGGCAGGAGAATGTGTTGTTCGGCTTACAGCTGCTGCAAGATTAGTTGCTTTTAGATGAAATAGGAAAGGGACTATCAGTTCATTTTCACCTAAATAGTCACCTTGTGGTTCAGTGACTTTATGTGAGACAAATCTGCAGGCTGTATGTGGTTAAGATACTTTTATAATGTGAGATTTTAAGCTTTCCATGTAAGTACAAAGCATTTTAGCTTCCAAAAATATTCAGGTTAATTTAAAATGAATTCAGATTAGAAATCAAATATTTAATTATTAAAGTCAACTTTTTATTACACTCTAAATTTCATATAAAATAGGTTGTATCAAAAACCTGCAAAGGGACTGCACTGTTGTCTTCTTTATATCACTTAAAGGGTTGCCTTTCAAAAAGGTAAATGCTGATTTTTCAAATCTGTTATCTGTGAATCTGCTGGTGGTTGATATATTTTCATTTCTTATCAAAAGAAGAAAAAGTTCTTTTGTCAATAATATAGTGAAACACTTTCAATAATTCAGAAGTCCACATCCCAACGAAGGAAAAGTGAGAAGATAAAATTTGAGAGCACTGACAGATGAATCATTTCATGTTTCTGCTCCATCTTTAAAATAACCTGCAAGGCCCAAATACAGCATTTCATTCGGGGCGAAGCACATACACTGCCTCAAAGCCGCAATTTAGATTTAAGGTGATATTATTAAAGATCCAATAATGCCTGCAATTTTACCTACTGAATTACATTTTTCAGATGTGTTTTTTAATTTGCTTCATCCCTTCGAATTAAATATAGCCCTATGGAATGAAACCCTTTGAGACAACCTCCCTCCTCACTGTGGATCCAGTTAGACGGTGTTGCTCAGAATGTGAATTGCAAAGGATTAAGTGATTGTGTATCTTTTAGATTCAAAACATCTGCTGCTTAGGCTGGCAAAGGCTCGCCTGCCCTCAGACTGGGATGGAAACAGGCAGCTGGAGGGAGTGGTGAATATTATTTGGTTGTTTGCTGTAATTTATTTTTAAGGTAGACAGTCATTGCTTCTCTGTAGAAACAGTGATGCGGTCATCTCCATCTTCACCGTGAGAAAAGTGGAACATTGTAGGTTTAGTCCAAAAACCTTCTTTTCCCTAACCTGTGCTAATAAAAACAGAAATGCTGTATATTCACCCACTTTAGGAACCATGGAAACTCTTTGGGATCGATTGCCTTACTTATTTATAACAGCTACTAATAGTTAACAGTTTCAGAGGGGTGTGGATATATCACAGCTTAATGCCTATGGTTGTATGTCGGCTGTAAACATGGTCAGGTCAGGGAGAAGGAGGGCAGAGAGGCATCCAGTATGAAATCCAGCACTATGAATAATTTGCTGTAATACTCTTTATGCCTACCTGAATTGTGAAACTATAGGATGCATCGGTATTTGTTTTACTGCTGTGAAGATGCACTGCCAGCACCGGGGCAGTACAGTGTGATTCTGCTTGTTGATTACTTTGGTTTAGTTCAGATATCTACACTTGCAGATGGACAACTTAGACATTTGGCACAGGCCTACTTACAAAATGTGATAATATGAACTTCCATCTAATCCTAAGAAACAAGGCAAAAACAAAAAAACAAAAGCTGCAATCCAAGGCTCATAAAAGCTGAGCATTGTTGCAGAAATATGCACTCCATAAGGAAAGAAAAGTTGCCTATGCGATTTATCTTCATTCCCACTTCCACCAAACCTCACAGGTTGGAAAGTCCTGTGAACATCTCCTTTGGGGTTCAGTGGGATCTAGTCTTAGAGTTCAGATGAATGAAGTGTGTAAAACGGTGAAGGGAACAAATGAAGAAGGAGGAAAATCAATATGCAGCTTCTAAGAGGAAAGGTGAGCTATTAGCAGTCGTAGGTGCTTTGTTAACACTGACAAAGACGGATGCCAAGCTAGCATTGACTACGATTAGATAAAGAGTTACAATTAAGAATTTCCTGGGCAAGATGCTTCATTTCATGATTTATTAAATTACTTTTAAGGTCTGTGGTGATATTTAAACTCTGGATTTTCAACTTTTGGAGGTTTATAATTGCTTGACCGGCTGACAGGAAATAGCAGCTCCATGAAAAACACCTGAGCAGCCTCATTTCAATGAAGTCGGTGAGCTATGTGTTAGCACCAGGGTTAGTTTATTAACCTAGCTTCATCGCAGGATCCTCCGTGGCACTCACAGCTACAGCATCTGTACAAACTTCAGTCCTCTATAGAAAAGCAGGGCAGCGGTGACTGAAGCATTTAAAAATTACATGACATATAACAGCAACTACACTTCCAGTTTGGATTACTTTAAAAATGTCTTTCATAATAATGTGGTTTATGTATTATGTGGCTAAAAAAAAATCTCAGTCTTCTGAAGACATTTCTCAAGGTTTCAAATTAAATACTTAACTGACAGCATGAAGTTTCAACAGAAACCAGCTTTAAACTGTATATTTTAATGTGAGGGGATTTATTGCTTTCTTTGCCTTTATTCTTCTACGGGGCTGTGACTTTAAAAGTTTACCGTCTCTGAAGAGGAAGAACCAAGCTTTAATCACTCCCTGCACAATGCACAGGACCTTGGAAAAAAGAAACTAGTCTATATATTTATAAACCACGTGTTCCTAGCTATACACAGGTAGAGACTTTGCATTCATGTTCTTACACAAAATTATCTTTTAACCTCTCTCAAGCCACTAATCCACTTACCTTCTGTCTCCTCAAAGCACTCTCTGGTTCTGACACAACCTACAACACCTTTGGGAGCTGATCTAAGGCACAGTATAATTCATCTTAAAACTGGAGTACATCCCAGTGGCCAATTTTCAAGCCATTGTACAGATGAGGAGAAAGGACATGAACACAGTTAAAGTAACTTTCAGAAAGATGTTGTTTTTTGGTTTCTAAAAGCATGTGAGTGAATATGTTTTGTCACAAAAATGTTTATTGGAGGAAGAAGTGCTCTGGAGCCAGAAATAATCCTATTCTTTCTCTTAGTGT